>JAKTRY010000020.1:0-77094 GCA_030579935.1 Ambrosiozyma cicatricosa | reverse complement strand
TATTCATTGCACTTGACCCAAAAGGTGTATCGTAGCCACCATTGAATTGTTGTTGGGATTGATTTTGATTTGCTTGCGCTGACCAACCTATTCGGTTGAGAAAACGGTCTTCTGATAAAACGGCGATTCCGTTGAGCAAGAAGAGAATAGAGTAGAATAACGTTCCTAAGCCGAACATCTTTTGTGGTTATGTGATGTGATGCGATAATTGGGTTTTGGTGGTCGTGGATTTCAAAGGAAGTTGTAAACTATGGCTGTTGGTTATAAACTATGACTGTTCAGTTGGTGGATGGTTGTCAACTTTGTGGGCAACTTGCTTCTTGAACTTTAACGTTTCCTTGATTGCTATTATACAGCTTCAATGAGCAGTCTCTCCATAGTAAGGAAAAGTACTGGAAACTTAATTGGCTAGATTTGATGGTTTTGACCCATACAAAGTGCTTTTATTATTCTTGAAACTCCAGAACGGGTTGTCATAAATTTTTAAGGTCATCATTCAACGTGTTTTAACTTGATCAGCTAGTGGATTGTACACTCTGCTAAGTTTCAGTGTTATACTGTTGTATGTTGTTCAAATGATGATATGATCTCGATTCAGTATATACTAATTTTAATGAAGCTTGGGGCTAAGCGTCACTTGCCGACTATTGTTCCACTAATAATGATCAGTCAAACATTGTATACCTACCCACAGATTCAAAGAAAAAGCTGACGGGTGAAACTTATGATAAACAACTGTAATCTGTGCTTCAAATTTTAGTTGATCCAAACATCCATTTCTTAGTTTCATCTGTAACATTAAGAACTGGAGCAACGAATAAAGTGACTGAAGCTAGAATACCATGTTCGGTTTGCGGAGATGCATTTTTCCATAAGATGATTCAGAGGTTCGTCACCACCGTTAAAAAGAATGTATGTTGCTGTGTTTCTCAGATTGGAAAAACAGGGTAACAAATATCGTTGAATTTTATTTGTGCACCCCCAATGTTGTTCTGGAAATAGAACTGAAGATTGATGTTCGTTGCTTTGGTTACTAACTTGTTTTCGGCTCTGTTAATCTATTGTAACTTGTACAGGAAAACTCAATCAAATTTCAGAATTCAGCATGATACGCCTCACAGAGGTACAGCCACAAGCGACGCTTATGCACAGCCACACCAAAGCTGGGAATTTTTCGATGATTTGTCACCAAAATTCGAAATTGATTCCAATCTCAGTCTCATATTTTGCTATTATAAGCTGTAGTATGTATATATACATCACATACCACACCACACACCAAATAATACATATACCAAGTGAACACAACAAAATTTATTACCCTTGTGTCAATTAATTAAGTTTATTTGATACTACTATATTCATACAGAAGCAGAGTCTGAAACTTCAAATATATCTCAAATCCACATCAACCTCTCTCCATATCAACACCAATATCACAAGAATATCAACATGGGTAATGTGTTCAGTTCCATTTTTGGAAAGTTATGGAATTCCAACAAAGAAATTCGTATTCTAATTCTAGGATTGGATGGTGCCGGTAAAACAACAATCTTATACAAGCTTCAAATGGGAGAAGTTGTGAAAACAAAACCAACAATTGGATTTAATGTGGAAACATTAACATACAAGAACATATCAATAAACATGTGGGATCTCGGAGGACAAACCTCAATTCGTCCATACTGGAGATGCTATTATGCAAACACTGCGGCAGTTATATTTGTTGTTGATTCTACAGACCAAGACCGTGTTGATGTTGCAAAGAAGGAATTACATATGATGCTAAAAGAGGATGAATTAAGTGATTCTGCGCTGTTGGTGTTTGCTAATAAACAAGATCAACCTGGTGCTTTAACTGCCGCTGAAGTATCCAAAGCTTTAGGATTGGTCGAATTGAAAGATAGAAGTTGGAGTATTGTTGCCAGTAGTGCAATCAAAGGTGAAGGTTTGACTGAAGGATTGGATTGGCTGATTGATGTTATTAAGGAAGAACAGTTGTGAATAGTGATTTGTGATGTATAAATTGCTTTTCTCATTGTCATTGGTATTTTAATGTACTGTAGTTTTACTTTATTATGTTCATCTTGCTATTTTCTTGAGTAGTTTTTTGATCTCTTATAAAAATTGAAGAACACCAATGCCCTTTTTTATTTCTTACTGTTTTGTTTTGATTGTTCTCAGTTTATCTTAATTGCATTTTCATGTTGTGTTGTGCTTTTTTTTGGATAACATATATAATTATTGCCAGGACAGGTAAGAAGTTAGTTCTCCCGTCACTCGGTGAGGTCGGATCGAGAATAGAGATTCGACTCTTCGAGAGCAAAATTTACTGGGGAAGTTCAAACACAGAGAAGCATTTTTCTCTATATCGCATCATCTACTCCACCTTCCCCTGAATACAAGAATACCCATAAAAGTAACTTATACCAAACAACCATATCCTGAAAAGTCCAATATATCACAATGCCATTGAAAATAGGTATCAACAAGATACGATGGATGGAACCTCTTCTGCAAGGACAAACATTTCATCCAACAATCTCAAGACCTTTCTCCACATCCTCCAAAATGCTGCTTTTTTCACAACAACTGCAATATTTTTCAACACCGTTATCTACATCTTCAAGCTCACCTGCCAAAAACACTGTTGTCAACAAAACTAGATTCCCTCTTGTTCGGTTGAGTCATCTCGTTTCAAATCATCAATATCCGAGTCAAGTATGTTGTTTTCATACCATCTCTATTCACCAATCTCACATCAAGATCAGCAACAGGAACAATAAAGAGACATATGGATCTCAAAATTTCATACTACCAAGAATAGCAGAACCTATAACTTTATTGTTGAGAACTATTGGAATTCTAACCATCTCTTTCGCCCTATTATCCAACGCTGGTCCTATCATGAATGACAGCACATCATTAAATGAACCACCAATTGAAACATTACCACAATCATCTATAATAGCAGACACAGAACAACAACAGCAACAGCTAAAGAATCAGAAGACCTCTTTTTTTTCAAAATTAATTTCAATAGTTCAAGAATATTTGATCGAACCATCCATAACTTTTGCTAGATTAATTGAACTAACTCTGATACTGCTTGTACCTATTCTTTTATTATCTCCAATCCAATACTTTGGAAAACGGAATAAGCAAGGAACAAGATCAGGCTGTGTTTTGTGGTTTAAAGTGATCCGTCAAACGGCTGAATGGGCTGGAGCATCATTTATTAAATTGGGACAATGGGCAGCTTCAAGAACTGATATTTTTCCTATTGGGTTATGTGATGAATTAAGTTCATTACATTCTGATGTTAAACCACACGAATTTTGGAAAACAGAAAGATTATTGAGAGAGACAACAATGGGTGATTCCGGTGATGGATTAAAGTTGGATCAGATTTTTGATGAGATTGACCCCGTTCCTGTTGGATGTGGAGCCATCGCTCAGGTTTATCTAGCCAGATTGAGCAAAAGATTTGTTCAGGATGATGCTAATGGAAACCATCATGGATCTTTGGTTGCTGTGAAAGTTGTTCATCCAGGAGCCGAATTTAAGATTGCTAGAGATTTGAAAATCATGAGATTTTTCGCCAATTTGATTGATTGCGTTCCAACTATGGAATGGTTAAGTTTACCGGATGAAGTGGAAACATTTGCTGAATTGATGGAGATGCAATTAGATTTAACTGTTGAAGCGAACAATTTGATAAGGTTTGCATCGAACTTCCCAATCGATGGTGCTCTAAATATCAGATTCCCCAAGCCATTTTTGAACCTCAGCTCTAAGAATGTGTTAGTGGAAGAACGTATCAATGGTCTTTCCATGAATAAAATGTTAGATTTGAAAGCTCAGTCATTGGTTTCTGGAGTTGATGGCTCAAATACCGACTCTAGTTCTGGTGTTGGCAACGTTTCCGCACTTAAACATGGTCCATTGACCATTGGCGATCATGAAAGAGGTATATTCAAGGAGACAAGTGATATTTTAATTGATTCCTTTTTGAAGATGCTTATCTTAGATAATTTTATTCATGCTGATTTACACCCAGGTAACATTTTCATTAGATTGACGAAAAATTCACCAAATACTGGTAGAGGATCAACCTTAGAACAACAACAAGAAGAATATGAGACTGATCTGTTGATGAATGAACTAAATTCGATACAATCAATCACGGATTTAAACGCTAGAGTGGCACAATTATCACAAGAAGGCTATCACCCGCAAATTTGTTTAATTGATGCTGGGTTGGTAACAGAATTGAATTCATCGAACAGATTTAATTTCATTTCACTATTCAATTCATTAGCAACATTTGATGGTTATAAAGCGGGCGAATTGATGATTGAAAGATCAAGAACTCCAGAGACAGCAATTAATAAAGAGGTTTTCAAATTGAAAGTTGAAAGATTAGTAGACAGAGTTAAAGCACGTACCTTTACATTGGGTACAATTTCCATTGGTGATTTATTGGATAAAATGTTAAGTATGGTTAGAAGTCATCATGTTCGAATGGAAGGGGATTTTGTCACTGTTATTGTTGCGATTTTGTTGATGGAAGGTTTAGGTAGACGGTTGGATCCAGAATTAGATTTGTTTGCTAGGTGTGTATTTGCTTGGAATTTTGGAATTCCAACTATCTGATTCAGTTCGGGTAATGAAGTCGCTTATCGCTTATTTGATTACTCCTATCAGTTTAGTTGGAACTCGATCTAGCTGATGAATGATAATGAAAGTTATAGATTTTCGTTGTCGTTTCATTAAGTTTTATAGACATTAACACATTAAGAACAAAAATTATACTAACATTTCAATAACCATATCAATTTGAAATATATGACGCAAAACAGATCGTTACCAATTTTAAGAAAGATTGGATTTCAGGAGGGTAAATTAATACTGAAAGATGTTGATTCTTTATCCATGATTAAGGTGTGGTTGACATTAGAAGTGAGACAGTTTGTCAATGCATCAGTTCAAGATGTATGTATTATCTTTAGATTTTTTAGCGTATCTCCATTTCTGTTTCCATTTTGAAAGATAAAGAAAAAGACTAAGATTACTAACATGATACTATTAACATTAACGTTAACTGAATATTCAATATAGATATACGGATTGGTGAAATCAGATGGACTTTGTCCTAACTATTAGACTAGCTAGTATTTCATGTGTCTGCGTTGGTCTGATAAGAAAACGTGTTTATATAGGTAATAGCTCAAACCAGTATGAATATTCCCAATTTTGGCAATATTTGCCATTAACACGTGCACTAACAAACGTGCGCGCTAATCGCTAATTTCTTAGTTCTAATATCGCCCCATCAAGTCGAGACTCGAGACTCGTGCAAGTCGTCGTCACTCGTCAATTTCTCCGCCTATATAAATTCGATTTATCGTACACTGTATATAACTTGGTGCTGTTCCCTATTTCCCCAAGTTCCCTCTTCTTCTCAAATTTGCCCTCCTGTTTCAATTGTAACCCATCACACCACTCAAATGAAGTTTGGCAAGACTTTCTTGGGTCGCCAGGTCCCAGAATGGCAACAATATTACATATCCTACAAATTTCTCAAAAAACAAATCAAGCTCATCGTGTCAGCTCAAGACAAGTTAAGAAATGAACACGAACACCAAGTTGACACCAAATCCAACAGCAACAGCAACATCAAACACGATAAAGATAATGAGCCAGTTACTGCACCTCATCTTGCTTCAAACATTGATATTCTAAACTCCCCTCAAGTGAAAACTGAACTGGCCTCCTTTTTTTTCATGTTGGATAGAAACATTGAAAAAGTCGATGAGTTTTACAATAAACAATATACAGAGTATCAACGTCGCTTGAAACGTATCTCTGCAATTTTAAATTTGAACAGCAACAATAATAATGGAAGTGGAATTTTGGTTAATAATGGCCAAAATGGTATTTCAGGCTCACCACATGGTTATGATATAGGTGCGGTTTTCCAAGACGAAGAAGAAGCAGAAGAATTGATTGGTATTTTACTTGAACTTAGAAATGGTTTCAGAAATTTGAAATGGTTTGGAGAATTGAATAGACGGGGTTTCAGAAAGATTTTGAAGAAATTGGATAAGAAATCGGGCACTTCACAAATGGATGCTTACTTGAATGCACGGGTGTACCCTTTGGGCTTTTCCAATGAAGGTGAAATATTGAAAGATTTAGGTATTATCAATGATTACTTGAACTTGCTATCCGATTTTTCTTCTCTTTCTATTGCCAATAGGGATGCAAATAAGGGAAGTTCTGATCACCAACTCGATAACTACGCTAGTAAACTGGCACCTTCTTCATCAGCAGCTTATGTCTTTTCGGGCCAAAACCCCAACAATAACAAGGCTGGTTCTTTAAACAAAACACATTCCTCATTGGACACATATATCGAATTTATCAACAATGATGACATTGACGGTCTAAATAAGGCTCTGATAGAAACCTACATGTCTCCTGTCTTAGCTCCATTGAAGTTACTTTTAGGTTTACTCAATAAGGCAACAATGAACTTGTCTTATTCGTGTATTGACTGGTTATTAGAGACCATCCCTGTTTTATCCGATGCTACAGATATCAGTGGTCGTAATTTTTTGCATCATCATGTTATTGCCTTGGGTAAACGTTCTGTTTTAATCACCAATCAAGGCGAAATTTCTGCCACAGGTGGCTTATCAAATGAAAACATTGTTCCTGCAAATGTCACAACACCCGGCCAAGAACCAACACATATAAATTATCGTTTATTAAACACTCTTGGACCTGATGGTATTAACTCCAATGACAATTCACAAGGCTTACTTTACATTTTTAACCATCTACCTTCACATTTGAAATTTTCCATTGTTCAAAAGGACAATTATAAGAGAACTCCACTTCATTATGCAGCACAGTATGGGTTGAAACAAGTAACTGCCATCATTTTAGAATTTTTAGAAAAATGGGGGTTGCTTAACAATGGCAATACTTCCGGTTCCGGTTCCGTCGGTGTGTCACTAGATGATGTTTCACATTGGGGTGATTCTGAACTGTTGACCCCCATTCATTTGGCTATCTTGGGTACACATCCAAAGACAACACAGGTATTGCTGGATGCTATGCCTCCTACTGTGTCTTTAACTTGTCCTAACTTGGCCTTGTTGGCCACCAGATTAAATTGTCCTGAAATCTTAGCCTTGCTTTTCAAAAAACTAGAAGATCATGAACAGAAGGGAAGAGGTGGCGGTATTTCGATTGATTATGCCGATCCAGAAAGCAAAGAGACATCTTTGTATATTGCCTCCAAATTGAACTACGTTGAATGCGTTTCATTTTTACTTGAACAACATGCAAATACAGAATTAGGTGAGCTTACTTTCGGATGGACTCCGATTTTTGTTGCAGCCGCTGAAGGGTTTACTGATGTAGTCAAAGTTCTAGTCCAACATGGTGCTAAGTTTGATGTTGTGGATGAAAGTGGCTGGTATCCTCGCGAACATGCAGCTTTGAGAGGCCATATGAAAATTACTGAATTACTTACACCATCTGATTTCAATCCTTATGATTCTCTTAGTATTGATGCCAAGTCCAATACAGATACAAACACTTACACTTTACTTACAGCCTCAAATGCTACTAGTGTAGAGAAACTTCCCTCTGCTACTTCCAAGATTGGATCAAGTAAGCATTCCGAGGCTATCAAACACCTCAAAACTCAACAACAGCAACAGCCGACGAAACCTGCAGCTGTTAAATCGTTTGGCCATCGTTATCTTCAAAGCGACGAATCCCTGATTTTAATCACACTTGGAACAACAGATACGAGAGTGACAAATCCAGCCATTGAACTAAACCGTGTTCCAATTTCAAAAGTTCATGCCACTGAATTAGATACAGCCTTGTCATTACATATTAGCGCCAAATGTCCCCGCCACTCACAGCAATCTTCTGGTCTATTCAATAGCAGTTCAAGTGATTTATCTGATAGTTACATGTTGGGTGATATATTGATGGATTTACCATTGGACGATAATCATGGTGGTGCTACTGATCCCATAACCTTTTCCTGCTCTGGTTTTGACCACAAAGTTGATCCTTTGGATACCATTGTTTATTTTGATGTTGTTCCAACTTACCAATTTGGTGATAATGGGAAAAGTGCACACAATTCTTCTGATAATGCTGGTAACCAAAATGCCAATAGTAACAAAATTCTAGGACGAGCAGTTGCTGTATTACGTAACGTTTACACTGGAGTTGGAATGAACAAAAGTTCTTTAAGTAGTTCTATCGTTGTACCAATCTTGGAACAATCCTCGTTGGAGATATTAGGTACAATTAGATTTGAATTCTTATTGGTGACTCCATTCACACATCCAAAAATGTTGTTCAACCGTACTGATACATATTGGAAATCGTTAGTTTCATCAAGAGTTATTGGCCATCGTGGTAATGGTATGAATAGTCGTGACCGGAGAAGTTTACAATTGGGTGAAAACACTGTTGAATCTTTCATTGCTGCTGCTAGTTTAGGTGCTAGTTATGTTGAATTTGACGTTCAATTAACCAAAGATGATGTTCCTGTTGTTTACCATGACTTTCTTGTTGCCGAAGCTGGTGTTGATGTACCAATGCACGCTTTAACTTTGGAACAATTTTTGGGACTCAATAACACTGAAGACACTTTTACTAGTCATCACCATAATGGTAAGGATAAGTTGAAAATGACGGGACAATCCAAAGATGACACGTTTATCTACAAGAGGCAAAGATCTCTGTCATATCATGAAAGGATGAACAAAATTGCTTATGCATCTGATTCAGATTCAGATTCACTTCCAAACTCGTTGGGTGTTTCCCCTGTGCAATCTCCTCCATCTTCCTCGTCAGATATATTTTACGAGTATGATCATCATCCATCACAAGAAAGAATGAAACTCACAAGAACATGGAAAACAAAACAGTATAAAGGAAATTCACGTGGTTCATCTATTGCCTCTTCATTTGTAACTTTGGTTGATTTATTCCGTAAGCTTCCACAAAACGTTGGTTTTAATATAGAGTGCAAATATCCAATGCAAGATGAGGCGCAACAGGAAGAGATGACTTTGGTGTTCCCATCTTTGAATCACTGGGTAGACACGGTATTGAAAACAGTTTATGAGAATTGTAATGGAAGAGACATCATTTTCTCATCATTCCACCCAGATATATGTTTGATGCTTTCTTTGAAGCAGCCAAGTTTTCCAATCTTATATTTAACTGAATCAGGAACAGCAGAAATGGCAGATGCCAGAGCCAGATCATTACAAAGTGCTATTCGGTTCTGCAGAACCTGGAAATTGCTTGGTTTGGTGTCTTGCGCCGATCCGATTGTTGCATGTCCTAGACTGGCCAGTGTTGTTAAGGCAAGTGGTTTGGTTTGTGTGACTTATGGTACCAAGAATAATGAACCCGAAATTGCTAAATTGGAGATGAAAGCTGGAGTTGATGCAGTCATTGTTGATTCTGTTTTGGCTGTTAGAAAAGAATTAACCAGAGGTGAAGTAAAATCTGTTCAAGCAGGACTCGATGGTGAAGTAAATTCCATCGAGGTATAGATTTTCAACCGTCAATTTGATTTGGCATGTTTTGTCTGTTTTTGTGGTTTCTATATATATTTTTTATAGCTGTCCAATCGGACTTGTGTTAAAATGATTTCGATAACCGAATCAAAACTTCAATATATTCAAACTTCAGAAAGATATATCAGTCGTTAACATATTACCCCAGGATGATTTTTTTAATTCAGTCAATTTGACACCAAGTGTGAAAATGGAGAAAAGTTAATTTGACTAGACTGGCCTGTAAGTATTTGCCTTGAAATGCACTCAGGGAACCTGCAATATGCATACGTGTAAAATTAAATGAATTAAGGCATGGGATACTCAAAAGTCCAAAAAGCTGATGAAATGGAAACGAGATATCCAGTGATCAATTAGTAATGCTTCTTGATTCCCACTCAGATGTGTGCTATACCACCGGCCTAAAGAGCAATTTCAGCCAAAAAAGCCACCGAAGCACGATAATGCATGCGTACGAGGACAAAGGTCATATAATAAATCGACCTTTGATTAATCGTTTGGTTTGTCCGACGTCCAGAACATTACCATCATGATCATGGGTACTTTCTTGGATCAAGGAGGATCATCTTGACCATTGAGATCACCACCAAAATCAATATTACGTGAATCTGAGTACCATAGGTGTGCTCCTAGTAATGAGTTGAGATAGACATTAGAGAGTAGCTTTAAAAGTTTTTACGTGCAATTAATCCAAAAACGAATCCACGGTCCACGAATCTAACATCAATGACAAATTACAAAAACAGTCATACCCAATGTTGCCTTGTAAGTTATCTGAGTCTGGATCAATGAATTTTTACTCACACTGTGAGGTGCCCATGCTCATGCTTATAATACATATAGTTAGGTGAAGAGATCTCAACTTTCAAGTTGTAAGCGTAGGGATCATTGCTCCGCGCACGACCTCAAATTTTTTATTTTTTTTTCATTTTTTTTTGTGCAGTACAATTTTCAAAACAAAATGTCAATCAACTCTTATTTCGAAAAATTAATTTGATAAAGAACAGCAACGCAATTGTTTCAAAAACAGATTCCAACACATAAATATACAACAGCAATGAACAGAGGCAGAGGAAATTTTAGAGGTGGACGTGGCGGAAGACCACAATTTCAAGCCGGCCCACCAGACAGAGTTTTTGAGATGGGCTCATTCATCCATTCTTGTGAAGGTGACATCGTTTGCAAATCAATCAATGAGAAAGTTCCATATTTCAATGCTCCAATATATTTAGAAAATAAGACCCAAGTCGGTAAGGTTGATGAGATCTTAGGTCCATTGAACGAAGTTTTCTTCACCATCAAGCCTGGTGAAGGTGTGCAGGCTAAGTCATTTAAACAAGGTGACAAGTTTTACATTGGTGGTGATAAGCTCTTGCCATTGGAGAGATTCTTGCCAAAGCCAAAGTCATATGCTCCAAAAGCGCCTAAGAAGAAAGGAGGAAGAGGCGGTGCTCTCGGTGGTAGAGGTGGTTTTTCAAGAGGTGGTGCAAGAGGTGGTAGAGGAGGAAGAGGTAGAGGTGGCTTCTCCAGAGGAGGAGGCAGAGGTGGGTTTTCAAGAGGAGGAGGTAGAGGTGGGTTTTCAAGAGGAGGAGGTAGAGGTGGTTCCAGAGGTGGCAGAGGTGGTAGATTTTAGTGTTGGGCAATGCGTACTCTCTTCAATTACAACAACAAAATATTTTATTAATTGCTGGATATTTTTCCATCTGACCATTCATTGTACAGATGGTCCCTTTTGTCGTTCAAATGTTTTCTTCATAGTTTGGGATTAATTTTACTATTTTCTTAGGATAAAGAAGCAAATTGTAAGAATATGAATGCGTTGACAGACGTCAATTTAGGATTTACACCATTGACCAAACAAACAAAAATAACCAATTCGAAATACAATTCGTACAGAAAAAAAGACAGGATGAGGGAATCCAAAAGAAAGCAAGAGAAAAACAATGAACTGAAACAGCTCAATTCAACTCAATAAAACCCAGTTAAGCCCTTAAGTGAAATCTTCCTCCAAGTCAGCTGGAGCCTCGTTAACAGTTGACTTGATTTTGTTCAACACTCTGATTTTGAAACCATCGAGCCTTGAGAACTTATCGAACTCCATAGAAGATTGCGCGATACCATCTGGATTACCATCTCTGACAGAATCAACCAATTTAGCGGCAAACTCATATTCTCTCGTAGTCTTAAAGGAAGGGTCCCATTGTAGAAATCTTTGTAAAAGGGCATTTCCACTTGCATAATCATTATTATCAGCCAATCTGCAAAGAATTGCTTTCAAAAAATAATCTTTCAAAGACCATTTGGCCAAATTGTTGTTTAAAGAATCCTTGGCCACGGCTTCATAAATGGTGGCGGCTTTGGTGTAGTTTTGGACTGAGCCATCACAGTACAAATCAGCGGCCTTTATGGAGAACTTATTAGCCAAAGAAGATGCATTATCACCTTTATACCATTCGCTTGCTGTTTCATAACTGTCAATAGCTTTTTGAATTTTACCTAGTTCATTCTCATACAATTCACCCAAATCTGCTTTGAAATTTGCACTTCTTCTGAATTGACCTCTTCTGACAAACATATCAATGGCCTCTTCAAGACATCTTGCAGCTTCTATCGGCACTTCAACCTTATATGCTTTGTAAGCCTCAACTAATGTATTGGATGCCTCTTCAGGTGATTCTGCATCCCTTTGAGCCTTGGCTGCTTTCTCAAACGTTTGACCTGCTTGTGCATTCTTCTTCTGTAGTTTGTACAAATTTGCAGCCTGAACATATAAATCAGCAGCTTCTTCTAATCTTGATTGGTGTGAGCTTCCTAGCAATGAAAATAAACCAGATGGTTTTTTAGACACTTTTTCAGCCTATAATGAAATGGACGTTAGTATTGTATTATGGAGTTAAGTTGAGTTGAATTGGATTCACGGTTGAACTTGTGTACTATTTTCAGGAAAAGTTGAAAAACAATTCATTCTGTACATACTCCTGCAATCAATTCTTCTGGTGTTGACATGGTGATTGATATGATAGTTATGAAATGAAGGTTTCTAATCAGTTGTAACTTGTCTTCTTGCCTGAGGCTGTTGCCTGTATGCATATCATATTCGTTATCATTAAATATGTGCTGTTGAAATCTGCCAGAAAAGAAGCAGAAACACACGTGTCACTAACTTTTCCAGCAACTGTCCACGTGACTCTTTCACGTGAAACAATCGTCGATCGTCGCCCGCGTCCAATATCGATCGATCCAAATTGGCTAAAGGCTAAACGAGAGAACGAAATTGTTTCCTTCGATATGCCGGAGTTTTAAACGAGAACGAGTTTTGTTGGTGACTTAAAGTCTGAAATCTTTCCCCTTTCCCCTTCTACTCTTGGATCTTGATCCTTCTTCTTACAACAAAACTAGAATCACCACAGAATCACTAGAGTCATCAAGCCATGTCCAAAGAATACGTCTATATTGTTGCCGGTGCAAGAACACCAATTGGCTCTTTTCAAGGTTCTTTATCCTCTTTCAGCTATGTTGATTTGGGTTCTCACGCCGTGAAAGCTGCTTTGGCCCAAGTTCCTGAAATCAAACCAACTGATGTTGAAGAAATCTTTTTCGGTAACGTTTTACAAGCTAATGTTGGACAAGCTCCAGCTAGACAAGTGGCTTTGAAATCTGGGTTAGGTGAAGATACCATTGCCACCACCATCAACAAGGTTTGTGCTTCTGGTATGAAATCTATTATTTTGGGTGCTCAGACTATATTGACTGGTTGTGCTGATATTGTCGTTGCTGGTGGTGCTGAATCCATGACCAATACACCATATTATGCCCCAGCTGCTAGAGGTGGTTTGAGATTTGGTGACAATGTTTTAGTTGATGGTATCTCCAAGGATGGTTTGAATGATGCTTACGATGGTAAGGCTATGGGTGTCGCTGCTGAAAAGTGTGCTGCTGATCATACCATCACCAGAGAACAGCAAGATGATTTTGCTGTGAACTCTTACAAGAAGGCTAAAAAGGCTCACGAGGAAGGAAAGTTCAAAACTGAAATTTCTCCAATCACTGTGAAGGGCAAAAGAGGTAAGCCAGATGTTGTCGTTTCTATTGATGAAGAATCCTCAAAGTTGGATGAAACCAGATTAAGATCAGCTAGAACTGTTTTCCAAAAGGAAAATGGTACAGTTACTGCACCAAATGCTTCTCCAATCAATGATGGTGGTGCCGCTGTTATTTTGGTTTCTGAGAAGAAGTTAAAAGAATTGGGAATCAAGCCAATCGCTAAGATTATTGGTTGGGGTGATGCCGCTCATGCTCCTGTTGACTTTACTACTGCTCCAGCCTTGGCTGTGCCAAAGGCTGTTAAGCATGCTGGCTTGACTTTAGACCAAGTTGATTTCTTTGAATTCAATGAAGCTTTCTCCGTTGTTGGTGTTGCTAACACCAAGTTGTTGAAGTTGGATCCATCAAAGGTCAATGTCTATGGTGGTGCTGTTGCTTTGGGTCATCCATTGGGTTGTTCCGGTGCTAGAGTTGTTGTCACTCTAGCAAATGTTTTGTCTCAAGAAGGTGGTAAGATTGGTGCTGCAGGTATCTGTAACGGTGGTGGCGGAGCATCTGCCATTGTTATTGAAAGAGTTTAGATGTGTGGAATCTTCAATTGATTCTCTTTCTTGGTCATACACCTAATGCATTGCTTCTTTTTTATTTAAATTTTTGTTATCTATATTCATTCTCACCAAACATATATATTCTCATTCCCTTTTGACGAAGTTGATTGAATAGATTTCAACTATACGTTTTACATGGGTTTCACAAAAAACTCTGACTGGCCACTGTGCCAGCAAAGACTACAGTGTATACTACATGCGACAGCAAAAGCTCATGAAAAAACGTTCAAGGCTAAAATTTAAATGTAATGCAAGTTCTGATTTCTATATCTAAATAACTAGTGAGAGCTGTATATGATATTGTACTTGTGAGAGTAAAATAACAGATGTGTGTCTATTTGCTTAGTGAACTTTCCTCTTCTCTATCTTTCACCCTTTTCAATATGGTCTTGATCATTTCATTACCAACTCTATTGGCTTCAGGGAACATAGGTTCAAAGAACTTCTGGGTATCAACAAATTTCTTTTCGTACAGCTTGAAATCACCGTATGTGACAATATTGGACCACTCTCTGGCTGCAATGACAAAACTCAAGTCATCGGATCTAAAAGCAGTTTCACTAACTGCCTCTTCAATACAATTATCAAGCAAACCAGGAGTACAAAACAAATATTCACTAACACCTAAAAATATTCTAAACAATGGTGTGGAGCAGATAATATGGTCATATGGAACAATACCTAAACAAGACCAACTGTCAACAATAGCCAGAAGAGATAGGTGGGAATTGGCTTCTCTTCCACCAGGTGGGATCTTACTTAATGAATACTGTTGTAAAACGTCATCATCTAACAATAGTTTATGATCTTGTTTCAAATGTCCAAACACTTTTTCTTTAGCATGTAAAACACGTTCTTTGAATTCTTTCTTCTTATTTTGAATCATTAAGGTGAATAAATCGTTACATGAATCAGCATATTGCAAGATTTGTTCATGTGCAGAAGGATTTGTGATGGCTAGTCCAGCATAAACATGAAATTTGTTGGAATAGATTCTTAATGAAATGTTGATCTTGGCATTTTCTAAACCACCGATCCATTTGGGTGTTTCCCAAGGGTATTGCTGATGTTGATGCCATGCAACACCCATACTTAAAAATGCAGCATGGGTAACAGCTTGGGTATCTGCGGTGATTCTATCATGTTCCTGGTAAGATAATTTCACATGTTTCGATTTTAAGCAAGACATAAGAGATTCAACAAAATCAAAATTTTCATTTGTGCAACGGTGTGGAATTAAGACTAAAGGTTGACCAGTTGTATCAACTTTGGGTCCATGCAAGGAATGAACTGAGATAATACCAATGTCTTTAGGCAAATGTTTTTCAAATGCTGAAATTTCAGGGAACTTGCAACTTGTTTGACCTCCAACTATGGCACCAACTTTTGTGGAAGGACCATAAATTTTCACAATCGTGTCAATGTTTTCTGCTTCAACACTGTAAATGACATAATCAGATTTTCTGGAAACGTAATGGCCATTAGGGAGAACCTCAAATGGAAGGTTTTGTTTCAAAAATGATGGATAAATCTCCTCTCTGTCACAGCCACAGACGGTCCAACCAGCCTGGGTAAATCTGTTGGCATACAACAGACCCATATCACCTAAGCCGATGATTCCAATGACTTTTGTTGCTTTCAAGTTGTCTATTGATTCTGGGGAAAGAATTGTCATGGTAATTATTTTGATAGGGGGCTATAAACAATTTGAGTTGCAGAGTAGGGGGTATCAGATCATCACACCTGTACAAAGTTCAAACACGTCTTTGTTGACTCAGATTCCAGAAAATAGAAAAGTCGAAGCTGGGACTGATAGATGGCTCTGCGAGTCGGCGGCTTTTCAGTTAACTGTTGAAAGAGAGCTGTTGATAAACCGACGCGCCGACCGACGCCTGGCGTAATTTTTTATGTTTACGTTTTGCTGTTTCGGTACTAGGTAGGCAAATTTGAAAGGATGTTTCGACATGTAGAAAGTAAGCTCTCTTATCAGCTTCGAACCTTATCAAGAGCATCTCCACGAAGTACACACACATCCATCCAACTACAACAACTACAACAACACTTATCATCATTTCTTCCACAACGTTATTACAGCGTCAACTTCACTCATGCCTACCAAAGTGAGAAAGCGTGACAAGTCCAAACAACCTCTGCCTAGCTTGCCCTCCCACAAGGTGGTGTCTGAAATTAAGTCAGGGCAGGTGCAAGGTGACGAGGCATTTGTTTTTTGTTCAGACTATGGTCAAGAGAATTATGATCAGTACAGGAAGGAGTATAAACTGAAAACTGACTACAAGTATGGTAACATGAAAGACAAGTATGACATTGAATTTGAGAGAAAAGTGATTAAAGAAACTGTTCATATCATAACAGTCGAACTCAAACGTAAAGGTATGTCCATCTATTATTATAACAATGACACTGGTTATAATTCAACTGGTGCTATTGTAAGTGAGAGAGATAAAAAAAATGCAAACTGTTTATTTACTAACCTTTTATCATCAAATTCCAACCCCTATTCTAGGAACGAGAACACCATTCCTACTACTCCCCATGAGACCAGAACAACTTGATATAAATTTGAAAGACTTTTTGAACGCAATTTTTTTAGATGGTTTACCAATAGACGCAGAACCAATGAAGAAGGTTGTCCGTGATACCGATGAATACACCCTTATGTCAGCATTGAAATTCATATGGTGCAGATTGCCTGGAAATTGCATTATTGGATGGAAAGTGTACACAAAATTTGTGAAAATGGAGGAAGAAAGTAACTACCCAAGAAGATCATTTTTAGAATTCATGCCTTTGTGCTTGGCTTCGGGAGCTCATGCTTCAATTGTTTATGATTTCTTTGACCTTATCGTCGCCATCGCAATGAATTCAAAAGAGAACATGACTGCGAAAAAAATTTCAAAAGTTTGTGGTCTTTGGGCATTCCATCCTGTGAGAAACAAACAAACTGGTACTCCAAGTTTTGAAAGAGGTTTATTTGAGTGGATTCCAGCAGGTGATGCTATGTTTCATTTGTTGCTTGCGTTTCTTAACTCCATGCCACCAAAGGGCCAAATTGATAAACTTCCAAAGGTTTTACAACTCATATTGAAACGTAACCCTGACTATCCTCCACCCCCTACTGAAGCAACTCCAAATACATCTGCAAAGTTTTTACAAGAAATTCCAATGGTCACCATTCGTGCAAATAGACCATCCAAGAACCCGGCAGAATTGATCACCCGTGTGTCAAAGACTCTTAAATTTGATGATCCTGCACTTTTTTACACTAGAGAAGATTATCTTCTATTGAAACGGTTGTTCAATGATCCAGACCTGGTTTTCTCTAAGTTGTCCGAAGAAGGTGCTAGAATTCTGGATAATCTTTGTTTGTATGATGAAGATATGATAGCAGGTGGGATCTCTGATGGGAACCAATTGAGATTTCGTTTGCTAGGTGGTTGGGCACATGATATGACCGAGTATATGCCTAAGAATAAGAAGAAAAGAGCTCATGATTTTTTTACCGCTTCCATCAGTCGAGCCACCATTGATGACTACTTCATCTGGACTTGGCTTGCATCATTAGGAAGTGAAGAGACAAGTATAAAAAAGAGAACGTTTGGTAAGACTTACATTATGGAGGCTGAATTAGCTGAAGGTTTTAAAAAATGGGTCATTATCGAAGAACAGGATATTGAAAGGGATAACTATGATGTGGAACTTGAGATCAAACAGGAAAAACTGAAGGAATTGGAGGATAAGATTACTGCCGCTCAGAAAGAAGCTAAACGTATCAAACAAGAGGCCAAGAAAAGAGCACTAGATGAGCAAGAGAAACTAAAGATGGAACCCATACCACCTCCATTACCTTCAAAAGATTATACACCGTTGAGTGCAAAACCAAGTGCTAGAACACGGGAAACTCGAGAGATAATTGAACCAGGTCATCCTCCCAGTGAACCCTCAACACATGATTCAAGTCAACACTTATCTCCAACTGCAGCTGATTTACGACCACCAACTCCAGAACTTTACTACCCGTACCCTCCAACACCCGTGGCTGACCGTGAACCAGTAAGACCTCCAACAATGAAGATGCCAAACACCCGCGTCCCTAATGCATTTCCCCCTGGACCTGGACCGGGACTAGCTACTGCTGCTCAATCACAGTATCAACAACAACAACAATATCCCCAGTACCAACAAACAAGATCATCAGGCCCTGCAAATTATCAACCCAATAATCGTTATCCATCTCGTGGTGATGTGAAGCGGTTCTCAGCTCCTCCAGCCGTACCTGAAGATGCCTTCCAACAACAACAGCAGCAGCAACCACAGCAGCAACAGCAGCGAGGTCTTGATGTTCCACGTCAAATGAGTCGTCCTATTTCAGTCAATTCATCTACTTATGGACCGTCAACACCGTCAAATTCTGAGGTTTACCGCTTAAGACCATTGGAGAGTGACAACGGCTCCCAACAAAATATGAACAAGGGTTCATTCAGTCCGGTGATGGAGCCAAGTCAGCGTGGTAGCCCTGGTAATGGTGCATATTCCAATTTTGATTCCAAATCTTCTTTTTCATCGTTGCCAACGCCCAGTGGTAGTCCCTCCAGAAGGGATATCGATCTAGATGCACCATTCAATAACCCAATACAAACCTCACAACAGCAGCAGCAGCAATATCCTCATCAGCCATATAATTACACACACTCGAATAGATCTACTTCCCCATCTCGTAAAGCACCACCTCCAATGCCTCAAGTCCCTGCTCAAAGATCATCTTTGCCACCTCCAGCGCTATCAGTTGTTTCAGAACGAGCTGAGCCGGATCCGAGTTCGAAAACGACCACACAACACAACTTGCCAAGTAACTTGTATCCTAATGGAACTGGTTCCTCTTCTAGAAGCGGCACACCGGATAAGCGTAAGAGAACAACAAAAATTTATGATGAGATCGATGATTTAGAACAACAGTTGATGGGATTGATGAATAGCAGCTCTGCATTTGAAGTACCTGGATCAAGTTCTCGTGAGAGCTCTGTTCCTTCTGGAGGTAACGAGCCTCCCAGCGCTGCAGACTACTATAACAATAATAACCGAAAACCCCAATCTCAGCCAAGTTTCATGCCATACGGAAAATATGATACAATTAGTCACATGTCAAGACCTTCAAGTTTGTCATTGAATTTACAACCAGATGGACAAGTCCCTGTTGGCGCAACTCAGGGTGCTCCACCCATATCGTCAGCTAGAGGACGACAGTCACGTCCTATGAGTTACCAAGGGCCATACTCTGGCCGTCCACAATCCAATGCAAGCATGTCGCCAGTGAGAAACAACATGCAAAAACAGGTTCCTTCAAACTTGGATTTAAGTACCGTTGATCCTCGTATCACTCCTCAAGGCGGTCCTGGATCTGGTATTAACGGAAACTTTCCAAGATCTAGATCAAGAAGCTCACCTCCTAAACCATATCCTGGCCAAATGGGACCGATGGGACCTATGAATGGTGGTATAATGGTGGGTCCTGGCCCAATGGGTATGGGAATGAACCAAATGGGTCCCATAGGACCAATTGGCCCAATGAATGGTGGAATGATGCCAATGATGGGACCCATGGGACCTATGGGTCCTATGCCTCCTATGGGTGGTTATTATGGGGGTCCAGGTTATTATCCTATGATGCAAGGTGGACCCGGTAGTGTAAACGGAGGACCTAGTGGTAACGGTAGTGGAGGGTCTGCGTACAGTGATCATATTATTGGTCAAACTCCTTCGGCTGGACAATTTGATAAAATGCATCATGGAAATAAGAAACAAACTGATAAAGTTAAAGCTCGTGCTGCCTTAATGGGTGGCACTTTTGGTATTTGAATGGTTATTTGACTACCAATATACATTTATTCGCCTTGTTACTTATTTGTCACAGTTTTGCTTTTCCACTTCGATCGTTGCTTTACTATGCTGGTATTTAGATTACTGTATTCAGTTTTGATATGTCAATAGTTTATTTGAATTTTCATTTTTAGGAGTTTTGCTTATATTCTTTTTTGGTTTCAATTCTTGCTTTCATTTTATTCCATTTCATATTCTGTTTTTTTTCCTCAATTACAATTTTTCCTGAATGTATTTTAGTCTCGCTTGTTATAGTTCCTCTTCATGCTCCCAATTATATCTGCAATCATTAAATGGACTCTTGTCTCTTTCAAATTATTATATTGGAGATATGTACTTATTCTACTTTGTTATATATTAATTTAATGATTCCGTTTTATATTGATGAGTCGAATTAAGTATATTCAGTAATTACCAGGTCATTCAAACGTTACTTATATAAGAATATGATTATATATGTTGTAGATTGAAGTCCCAATAACATAAATGGTGATTTTCAAAAAAAAAAGAGATAGTCAACTGTAAGTTCTATTCAATGTGTTAGTAGACTTTCAGAAAAGAGAATGTTGATAACTAGCAAAATGGGGTTTATTGTAAAAGAGACTACATTAACATCTCAATCAAACAGACGCTTCGATCTTTACAAAAGAAGAGGTTCCTGGAGTAGATTCTGGTGTGTTATCACTTTTTGCGTCTTTCTGATTATTCTCACTCTTTCCATCTCTGTCTTTAGAACTTTCTTTATCATTCTGTTCTTTCTTAAGCTCTTCGCCTTGCAATCTCTTTTTTGATTCTTCCAACCCCATCCACATCCCAAAGTGCATATTGTAGCCACTAAATGAACGAGCCAATCTTCCATGAGCTCCAGTATTCTTGATCCATTTCTTGCATGGAGTGCCAGACTTATCCAAAACTGCATTAGAGTTGGAATTCATTGTGAGACCACCTATTCGCAGAGAACTTCCAGAATATCCTGAATTAGAATTGTTACCATTCCCATTGCCTGTAGCATTATTATTATTGTTATTGTTGGATTTCGATGAGACCGAAAGAGGAGTACTTGACCTGGAAGAGGATTCGTGCTGTATTGGTGACGATGGCGGGTTCACTGTTGAGTGGGTAGTCGGTTCTGCTGCTGTTGCTGTTGCCGTTGCGGGAATGTCTCCCGAACCAGCTCCCTGGTTTGCATAAGTTGTTGACTCTGATGTGCTACCATTGGAATCTGAATTTTCCGTTTCTAGCAACTTTGATGATGCTGTATTGATTGCTTTTGGATTTGCCAATGGGCTGGATTCGGTTGGTTCATAGTTGTGCTTGAGTTTAATTTTCTTAATTTTGTGGTGAGACTTTGTTGTGGGGACATTTTTCAGGTTAGAAAATTGGGAAAGAATCTTTGGAGAGAGTTTCAAAGTGACTATGTATTTCGGCATATCTTTATGCTGAATCTTTGATGAGTTGTCCAACATTTTCTGTTATGGAATCTGGATGTGGTGGTGTGTTGTCCTTAGTTTTGGTGTCTGCTTTACGCATCTGAATTTCAATGATGTTTCTTGAACCGAGTAGTCAGTAAGTGGTGCACGGGTTTCGTTGATAATGACAAATCATCCGAGTATACTATCAAAAATAGATTCATCAAATTTGAAGCACTATATTAACGAAGTTCGAACACCAGAAAGTGGAAATTTACCCTTCAAAGTTCACACCATCCAAACTCACAAATGAGTTATTTACCATTTGCAACAGCTCCAACAATAGTGAGGGCCAACCAAAAAGACGCATATTTTGAAACACTGTTGAATAAGAAACTCACAAATTTACTCCGAGAATGTTCGTCATCGACGGGTCAACAAAGACCCTTACAAAACTACAAAGAGGAGATCAAAACCATTTCCACACTCCTTTATTTGGCTTTCACAACACTAGCAGGATCCAAGACATTGGGTGAAGAATATGTGGATTTGGTATATGTTAACAAGACGGGCCGTCGAATAGCCAACTGGAAGTCCAAAATTGGATTTGTTTTGAGCTTTACCATAGTTCCCTATTTGATCAAAAAACTGGTTAAAATATTGAGAAAAAATATAGAAAACGATAATTACACCATCACAAGAACAGTTCATTGGCTAACAAAGTTGAAAATAATCATTTTAAATGCATCCACTGTCAATCTTTTGGATTTGGCAAATCTACATCTTGCACTATTTTATTTCTTTGGAGAATATTATCAATTTGGAAAACGTCTATTTGGATTGAGATATGCATTAGGTTATGATCCAACAAGCCAGCCAAATGGACTGTCACAACAACAACAAAAGAAAAGAGGATACAAATTGATAGGTTTACTGATATTATTTCAAATCTTCTTAAAAAATGCACATAACTTGAAGCAGTTATGGATCACTTTTAGACCAGACACCTCAATTGAAATACAGACAGACACCACTAGTGCAAATAAAGGGAACAAGAATAACAATTTAGTATATGGACTAGCTAACGAAAGAGAGACCAGCACAGCTGTTGAAAGTGGCCATAATGACACCATTGAATTATCTGATCCTAGTGCGTTACCATATATTCCTGAACATTCCAGAAACTGCATGCTTTGTCTTTGTCCGATGACTGATCCAACTTGTGCTTCTTGTGGTCATGTCTTCTGTTGGAGTTGTATTTTGGATTGGTGTAAAGAACGTCAAGAATGTCCGTTATGTAGGGCTTCCATTAGGCAGGCAAGTTTGCTTCCTTTGAGATAAAAAGTATTTACCATTTACAAGGAAAACAGTTCTGTGTCTTTTTTAGTTTGTTCTGATTTATATTTCTAGTTAGGTAACATATAGAGAATGTGGTATATATACTGCAAACAATAAGCAAAAATAAGTTCTAGAACCTTATTTAAACTCGAATCAAGCATCCCTGATTCGATTACATACCAATATGAAAAAGTAATTGTTTTTGTTTCTTACCTTTCTTTCCCTTCTTACCACCTTGACTGGATCCTTGTCCCTGGGCCTGTTTCTTACTCTCTTCAATGGCCCTATTCAAATCAGCCAAATTGAATCCATCTCCATCATCGTCTAAATCGGTACCACCATTGACTAAATTACTTGAGCTACCTCTACCAGAACTCCAACGACCCATTGAAGTTTGTACTGTATGCACACGAGGAATAGGCTTCTTAGTTGAGCCCATCGGTAATGAGGGAAACAATGATTCATCAATTTGTTTCGCTGGGGACGCAGCTTTGCCTTTTGTTGTAGACGATCTGCTTCCTAGATAAGTCAATTTGACATTTGAATTTGTTGACTTTTTAGGTTTGGCTGATGATGAATTTGATCCTAAACTGTAAGAGAAAGCACCTGATGTCAAGGATGACGATGATGATGCTGTTGCAAAAGATGGTCTCTTAGGATGCTTTATAACCGTGTTGTAACCTGGAATGGAAGAAGCATTAGTTGGGGCTGAGTTAGGGTTGCCAATACCTCTAGTTTTTGGAACACTTGCTTTGTTGGAGCGGAAGACAGAGGAGTTGACGGTACATGTTGAAGAGGAGGATCTGAACAATGGAGCTGAAGCAGGTGGCAAAGGTGGCATCTTAGCAGTGAGTGCAGTGGTACTTCTGGAATTGGACTTGCTTACAGATTGTTGGTTTGCAGCCCATGAACCAGTGATGATGTTTCTGTCACCGGAAGATTGTAACGCCGGAAATTGGGATTCAAGCTGTTTTTGTTTCTCCTCTTCCTCTATCAAATCTAAAAGAGCAGTGTTTCTGGGCGTGCCGTTTGGGAAAAGTTGTGCAAATTCGTAAATCAAAACGTTGATGTCAACATCGATGGTCTTATTCTGTTTGAATAACTCAGTGTATGTCTCTCTTAACTCTTCGGCAGTTAGTTTGTTGGTACAATATGAGTCATTAATCTCTTGGAATTCATTGAAACCACTTTGTGAGTAATGCAAGTAGTGTCTAGCACGTTCTTCCAATCTCATCTTTTTAACTTCAAAACTGTCATGATTCTTACCATCATCTTTTCTTTTCTTAGACATATTATTGTTTCTAGAGTTATTGAAAGTGGACAATTGAGAACCAAATCCACCAGATGAAGCCAATATAGCTCTTCCACCAAAAATGTTGCCATGTTCTTTAATCATATGGGCTTGTAAATCAATTTCATCTCTAAAAACAATGAATTTCTGATCCAAACAACTTTGCACGGTACAGATGAAATGAGCATCTGTAAAATGTTCAAACAAATGATTGTAATTCTTAAAATATTGAGGATCAGATGCATCGATTTGATCACAAATGTGACACTTCTCATGTTTTTCTCTCATATGCACAAACAGCTCATCATCAGAATAAAATCTTCGTCCTGTGCAAAACTTACACAATGGGTGACCTTTGAAACCTTCTTCATCACCTTTCGATTGGTGAGTCTGTAATTGTCTTGGGTTATACAACTTCAACTCAGAGATGAAAGCCTTCTTGAAATTGGCACATAGGGAACAGTAAATGAGGTTATGATTCTCTCTAACGTGTTCATTCAATTTCTTGAAACTATCAAACGCGGTTTCATCGGAACAGTCCTCCAATGGGCAAACATAATCCAACAAGGACATAGTGACGTCCTTAGCCATTTCGGAAGTAAAACCAATGTTGTATTTCTCATCAACATGAATGATTGAATTTGTGTCCAAAGCAGTGTAATTTTCAATTCCGACATTCTCAGTGAAAATCATTGTTTCATTTTCGGTACGACATACCAAACATTGCTTCTTGTCGTATAAGGCACGTTGCCTGAAAGAACACATATGACAAACCTTATGGTTACAGTTGGAGATGGATGCAATATGCATTGGCTCAGCACAAACGATACAGGTAATACCATCCTCATCGTCTTCTGGAACATCTCCAGTGGTGACATTTCTTCTCCACTGGGAAAGTTTCGACTTCTTGTACCTTCTCTGGGAGTTAGACGATGATGAACCACTTCGATTGTTGTTGCTGCTGCTGTTGTTGTTTCTATTGCCATGCTTATTATTCCTGTTATTATTCCGGTTGCCGTTGGTGTTGTTATTGCTGTTGCCATTCTGTTTATTTGCAGAGTTTCTGTTGCCACTGGTTGAAGACATTTTGGTTGCGGAGGTGAATCAGTTTGTGTGGGTCGACTTTTGTGGCAGCAGGTCCGTTGAAACTTGAAGTGTTCACTGTTGATGTGATCGAGTTCACTGTTCGAGCGTCGAAAATTTTTCAGCTTGTTAAGTTTTAACAAATTGATTCTTGAATCTTAGATCTAATCTTGAACCTTTCGAGCGAACGGCGCACATTTTGCAGTTTTGAAATTTGGAATCATCATTCGTGAATTTTGAAAGTTGAAACTAGAGAAAGAGAATTGGATAAATAGAAACAACATTTACAGAACCACCAATCATCAATCATAAATTAGCCATGTCTTTCAATCTCAGTGCCACTTTGAACATTATTAGACTAGTCTTCAGACCAGAACTATGTCTGCCTCACCTTGCTGTGCCAAATTTTAACCAAATCCCAATTCCAGTCTCATCCGATTTGATTCCGAAGGACAAGATTAAAGCCATAGTCTTAGATAAAGACAACTGTATTGCAAAAGATCACGATGATAAAGTTTGGCACGAGTACACTGAACACTGGGAACAGTTAAAAAAAATGTATCCAAACGCAAACCAACTACTCATAGTGAGCAACTCAGCTGGTACAAACGACGACAAGCAACACCAACAAGCCAAATTAATTGAACAAAGAACTGGTGTCACCATCTTAAGACACTCTACAAAGAAACCAGGATGCCATGTTGAAATCATGGATTTTTTCAGAGAGAAGGGTATTTGCAAGAGTCCCAGTGAAGTTGTCATCGTTGGTGATCGATTGTTTACTGATGTCCTGATGGCCAACATGATGGGTTCCTATGGTATCTGGTTGAATCCCGGTGTTCATAAGTCCAGCAGTATCATTAGTCGATTGGAAAGATACGTCTGTTCTCTATTGTTATCCAGAAACTACAAACCACCGATTCCTGGGACTTCTTCCACTGTGGGCCGCTACTACTAGACTCTACTCCGTTCGTTGCTCGTTACTCGTTAGTAGTACTCGCGTCTTTTGTTCTTTTGTACCATCTGTTTTCTATCCTATTTCATACCATACCAACCCAATTCAAACTTACTCCCTGAAAATAGAGAGAGCTTTCGTTTCCATATCATTGCTTATTCAATAAAGTTTTAGCCAATAATTCCCAACAACCACATCAATTCCAAACATAACATAACATAGCACAGTTACGCCACACCCCACTCACTACATTTATCGCTCTCTCATCGGCTCTTCCTCTCAAGTCACATTACGCTATGCCCAATACCCAAGAAGGTGATGACCGTGATATCCAGCTATTCAACGAATTACTTCAAAACTATAATCAACATCAAATAGAGAAAAACCGACCCGAGACAATCATCACAGGAAACCCGGTGACAAGAAGTAGACTAGATCAAATCACAAATTGGAATGCTTTAATATATGATAAACCATTAATGATATCAATGTTATTCTACCTCATTTTCATGATATCCGAAGTGTTGTTAAGTTATGTTGCCTTTGTATATGCCGATGTTTCCAACAAGCCATTCATCTATGATGGTTCCATGATCTTCAACATTTTTTCAGCTTATACTGTCCCCTTCATCACTTATACCTCCATGGAAGATAATGTTTTGAATCCTTTCCAGAATTTACGTACTGAAGTGAGAGGCTGTCAAGCCTTTCTAATGTCCATCTTGACTCAACTTCTTACTTTGGTTTTGGCTATTTGGGCTGTTGTCTCTACAATGAGCCGTGGTCCTTACACATATTACATTATTGATTATCAAACAAATAAAAAAGAGCTCGTTGATGTCACTATTACATTGAAAGTTTTTGCTGTGATTTCAATGATCTTGGTGGTTTTCGGGTTTATTGCTACTACTTTCAACTACTGGTTTGCTCGTGATCGACTTTTGAGATATTTGAATAGAGTTGAATTAGTCATTGCTGATGAAAATGTTATTGGGTCTAATGATTCAGATTCAGAGTTGCCTGAGGTTTATGACCACTATTTGAAGACGATGAGAACCAATTTGAGTATACCACTGTGAAAATTATACTTTAATGCACATATGATCACATTCATAATGATTATATATAGACCCCATTCATATATATAGAAAACTAACGAATTCACCTTTGAATGGACTTATAGATAGCTGAAGAATATAAATTAAAGTAAAAAAGAACGACCTGATTAATTATATTGCATGAATTAATATAAAGACAATTAACAATAATTTTGGAAACAAAAGCTGAAACAAATACAGTAAAATAAACAAAAAAAGAAATACAAATAAACATAAACGCAAATTGAACACAACAAAAAACTAAACTGTGTAAATGATAACAAAAAGTGAACAGATGAAAAAAGAATAAACAAATGGAAAAGGAGAAGAAACCAATTTAAAAATAAGCCATCCATAACGTATCAGAGCTAGCAAGGTTACGTGGATTGACAGCATGAGAAATCAAATTCAAAATGTATTGCGAAGCGACACCTTGTCCACTACTGTCCATGTGAGCAAGCTGGGTAACACGTTTAATAACATACTCAACGTTAACACGAACAATTTCTCTTAAGTGAGGATCATGAGAAGCTGGTCTATGTTGTTGTGTAAACCATGTTATAATTTCATCTCTAACAAACAAACTTAGGAAATGTTCAATCTCATATTCTGGATCAGATAAACATTGTGCAATAATCATCATATGCATTGATAATATACCTTCCATTCCAGCATCACCAATGAGTTTTTGGACATTAGGTGTTAATCTAAATGGAACCAACTCCAGAGAACAGAACAATGGAGCTGCCCTTTGGGCAGAGACATCTAGTGTACTATTATTGAAAGCAGTTGTATGTGTTTTACCACTAGCAACTCTATATGGCAACATTTCACTTGTCCAAACACGGCCAGAACTTTGATTAACATGAATCTTTGGTGGTTGTCTTGAATTGATGCATAGCATGTAAGTCATGAACATAAATGATGCATATTGTGAAGAAAATTGTTTTCTGAATAACCAAAAGTCTTCAAACTTACTATAATGACCCATGAAGTAATTCTTCATAACCGTACTTGGAACAAACATTGTTTGAATAGCGGCCAAAATCTCAGTCTTCACACTTAAGATGTCTGGTTTTGGAAGTCTTGGATCATATGCAGCATGAAGTTTCTCAATAGTATAGGCCAATGGTTCATCTCTGTTTTGACTCTTTTTCTTACAGTAATTTTCATAAATTCTCAACATACTGATGTAGTGTTCATCATCAGACATCAATCTAATGTGTGGTGAGAGTGGAACAGCAGTTGGCAAAGTCAAATCAATGTTACGACGTCTAGCTTGAACATTTCTACCCAATGCATCATTGAATAATCTGAACAACTGGAAAATACGCTCCTCTCTTCTGCAATGACGAGCCGCAGGAAATTGCACAGCAAATGGATGAAGGCTACCATCATGACCACGAATCGTCAGACGTTTGTAACAAGCAGTACTTCCACGAATCATCTCCAAGGTAGGTAAGAATCTTTCAATCTTGATAAAATGGCTGTTACTCTCTTTGTTCAAGAGGTATTGACCAGGAACCTCAATATCTTCAAACTTCTGATGGTGAAATTGACTCAAATGTGGGCAAACCCTCTCCAAATTAACTTTACCAAAACTTCTATCCAACTTCTCCTCCAGACAATCTTTCCACTTTCTCAACTTGGAAATATAAGTTTCCAAATTAGGCTTACTCTTGATGATATCAACTTCGAACTCTTGTCTAATATGTTTTGGCAACACCGTTTCAGCAAATCTGATGATGTTTGCCTCAGTGGTTGGAGGCAATCTAGCATCTTCTCTTGGATTAGCCAATCTGTTGAAATACTGGACACCATCATTGTACAAGGCAACAACCAATCTATATGCATCACCATCGTGATTTGATTTAAATCTTTGACTAATTTGATCAACCAATGACTCCAAAGAAAGAGCCAATAGTGGATATGCTGTCTTCAGAATTCCCATGATTTCATCAACATGCTGCCATGGTTGACGTGATGTCACGTTAGCCGCTCCACCAGGAACGGTGCTTCCCATGTTTGGAGTATGTGGAACAGAACCTTGAAGTTGTGCATTTCCATTTCCACTTGCTGGTGAATTAGAATTGGACATCTGTTGCTGTTGCTGTTGTTGTTGTGACATTTGTCTCTGAATAACCATCAAATCCTCTTTTGTTGTTCTCAATTGAAAGTGTAAGGCTTGTGGGTATGACTTGGCAATTCTAATCAAAACTTGACGAGCCAATCTTGCTTCTTTATGTGACAATGAAGTTAACAACTGCGGAATGAAAGTAACCCAATGCCAAACTGGCATCTCACCTTGATGAGCCTCAAACGTCTCTGCAAGGGTACCATTAACATCATCCAAACTGATCAGCCATATTATTCTGCATAACAGCCTTCTAGCTTTGTTATTCTTGTACAAGCCGGCTGCTTGTAAGTAACAACTGATGGCATGCTTAGCATAAGCGAGATCGTTGCTCTCTTTAAATCTATTATCATTGAAAAACCCCCATTCAGCCCAAGCCTTTGGTAAGTTAAGATCCAATTGAACAGCAGTCGCAAAAGATTGATTGGCATCATCAGGGGCATTCAGTTTGGCCAAAAACATACCCTTCAATGTGATGAACTCAGCCTTCTGTTGTCCAGCAAAATAAACCAGGTTGGTATTACTAATCACATCCAAGCCAGTGTTCAACTCGGAAGGATTTTGGTAGTGACATTTAGCTTGCTCACGCAATTTTAAGAAAGCCTCTTGAATCTCAATGTTTGGCAATGTGTAAATCTTAGTCAACTGGGTAATACAAACTTCAGACATATTGTGTTTTCTAGCAACGTGAGCAAAACGATTGATAATCCAAGCAATTTCATGGTATCCTCTGAAGGCATATGAGTTGTTGCTAGTATTGTTCTGTTGCAACGATGGAATTAGTGGCATGTAAACCTTATTGATAACATTAAAAGCATGTTGACGCCAAGTGACAAGATCGTTCCAAATATTGATATCATCCCAAATATTAGGTAAACGCTCCCTCCAAGCCTGTAACACTCTCTTCAACTCTTGTGATTTCACGTCTAAGTTCTGAGCATTGGTACTTTGAAGACTTCTGTAAACCTGACTAGCTTCCATAAACTCAACATACTGTTGAAAGCTATGCAACATTGCAATATGAGCATTAGTAACCCTTTGAGGAAGAGAATGCCATTTACGTAAAGCTAATTGAATACCTTCATCACAGTATCTGGTAACATTCTGGATAATTTCAGTTTGATGAGCATAGCCTTGCAAGCAAAGGAATGTCTGGAACATCTGTCTTCTTGGGGTAGGAACATCCATGACAGTTTTAACAGACTGTTCTAAAGGTTCTCTATCAGAAATCCAATCAGCAACTCTCCAACCACACTCCAATAACAAATCAGTGAAACCTTCATGCTTAGCCAACTCAGTTAAAATATCCCAATGCTGAAGCTTTTCGGCACATAGAATCCAATTATCTTCCCATAAAGCATATTCAGACTCACTGTAAGGCAAAACGCCACTTCTGGCCTTAATTTGAGCTTGCTCATAAAGCTGTAAAGCTTTGTCCCACAGACCTATCTGTTCGTACGATAAGGCAGCATTGGTTTCAAAATATTTTGCACGTCTTCTCCACATACCATAAAACATGTCATCTTCTTGTAAAGTAGAGTACAATTCAACAAGTGCATCTCTATTGGTTTCATTGATCTTTGGATTATCAGAAACAGGATTACTTTCAATTTGTTCAAGAATTCTAACACTAGAGTACCAGGCATCATAGTTCAAACCCAAGTATTTAACTAAATGAGGTGGGAGTTGTAGATCTTCACATTTACCAGCAGCTTCCAACATGGTGAAAATCACATTCGGCTTACCATCCTGTTGTCTGACATGATAGTCTTTAGATAACAAAGTAACAAAGGAATGTAAGAAATCAGACTTGTCTCTACTGTCAACAGCATTGTAAGCAATTGGGAACAAAGAGCACCAGGAATTATGAATGGTTTCAGGACTTTGATATGAGATATCTAGCAATGGTCCGATAAGATCGTCTGTTTTAACAGTTAACGACTTTTTAAGAAACTCCTGATGACGTGTAACAAGGTCAGAAATAGGCTTAGAAGGCTCCTTGTGTTGATCCTGTAATTTGGAAGGAATGGCCTCGGAAATGTTACTCAGTGGGGCCAACTTATATTCTTTAGGACCAAGCTTAAGATCAAAACCGGTATCAAACGAGCCATAAAGAAGTTGTGATGCTTGATTCAACCATGGATATTCAGCAAGGTACTCCCAGTTTTGCTCTCTAACCAAGTAAAACAATCGTTTCACAATATCTTTCTCTAAAGAGCTATCAAGGATCTGCATCAAGTTTTGACGGACTTCGACATTTGAGACCTTAGTTCCAACCAGGAAAGCATGCTCAATTCTGACAGTGAGTTCGGTATATGCCAACTGATCATCTTTACAGACATCAACAATGATTTGATAGAAGGCTTTGGATAACTCAGCATCCCCTTTCATTTCAAAAACCATCATCTTAGACAAAATTCCAGCCTTTTCCTTGATTGTAGGAAATAACTCATTTCTTGTGAATACCCAACCTCTAGCAATCTCAACAATCTTCATCAACAAATGCTTATCATTGGATCTGTCGATTAACTGAACTAGCAAAGACAAGAATATCCTTCTTTGATCACCCAAAGCGGAGATTCTCATTGCAGAGAAGTTCAAGATTTTCTCCAACAGCTTACAAGTCATCTTGGCCTCATAATCTGATTGACCAGAACTTTCAGCTTGTCTATTTTGGCTTGCAAGGGTAATGTGATCCTTGACAAGCTTACTTAGTGTTCTCATCATCAAAGGAATCAATGGATCAAGTTGATCTGCCTTGTATTGGGCTAACGTCCACGACAGAGTAACACCAGCAGCAACAGAGTTCATACTGTTTAAATCATCAGAAATAACTGAAACCAAAAATGACAAAAATAGTTTGATATCTTCCGGTTGGTCTTCATCCAATGGGGGAATTTCAACCTTGATGGCTCTTAGTACAATCTTCAACACCTTCTGTAATGCTTCTTGAATATCATGATTATCTGACTTAATGCATTTCTCCAATAGTGTTTTCAAATAAATCAAATTCGAGACAATCCATTCAGATGTCTTCCATTCTAAAGCAACACCCAAAACCTCTAACGAATTTAAACAGAAACCTAACAAATTATTCGTACCAAAGTCGGCACTGATCAAGAAACGTTCAAAAAATGCAAGTTTCACTGTAACTTCAGGCCAATAGTTTGGTGAAAGTAAAATATGCAAAATGTTAAGTGCATGTTGACTCAATTCATTCTCGGAAGCTCTATGCTGACACACGCAAGTATATCTGATTAAAAATGTGATACAAGTCTCTCTCTGACCAAATGGAACAGTGTAAGGTTCACGTTTTTGCCCTGTTGTACCCATTTCTTGGTCACCATCTGCATCAACGCCACTCTTTACTTGTTTTGATTCTTCTTTGGCTTTGGTTTCCCACTTCAAAATCAACTCAGCCATATCAATAGCTAACACTTGGTTCTCAGAACCACCATTATTCAGCAAAGTCAACTTACCCATTGCAGTAATAATATTCGGAATAAAATGATCTCTGGCAGAATAAAACAAACCAGGGTGATGTACAATGAATTGGTAAACGTTAAGAACTTGAGTAACATTAAACCCATCCTCAGACAAGACCCGACGAGGCCATTTGAGCCACTCTAAAACAGGGCCAATTCTAGTCTCGAGTACAGGAGCCAAAATATCCAAGGCTTGTCTCACTAAGTATCTAATATCTAATTGATTAGCCTTCAACAAAGCAACAAAAACTTGGGTGGTAACCTTAGATGGAGTTTCAAAAGACGAAATAAAATAGGCAGTTGAAACATAAGCAGCTTGTTTAGTGATCATATCATCCAATGTTATCAAGTTCCAGTTGTACTTGATGATGTCCTTCCGGAACTCAGTGATTGCGCTTGGAATGTTTTTGACCAAAAACGAAGTCACTTGAAGCAACTCTAGTCTGTACTTGTCTAGATTATATGTTTCAAATGTCACAGGAACAGACGTGATTGGTTTCCATATTTTTTCATCGAATGTGACAATCCAATTGAGTTGGGATTCTTGGAAGGTAACAAGTTCTTCTAATGAACCAGTAGTTTTATTTTCATACAAGCAAATCGGGAGGAAAATATTCTGTAAACAAAATATCTTATACTCAAGTGATTTATTTGCGTCAGCACAGATTTCAATGATGGCTTGCAAAAACTTTTGACGAAGCACAACATCAGATGACTTCACAACATTTTCGAACAACAAGTTTATGACTCCATGATCACCACTCAACTTATTAGAGCACAGGTATTCAATCAACTTGAAAGTATCGCTGATATCCAGCTTTCTTGAAATAATAAACTTCGAATAAACATCTTGAAGTTCACTGATGGACTGGTCCAATTGGAAATGAATTGGTGAAGCTAGAGGACAACTGTTCTTGTAAACATTGCAGCCGGAAGTCAATTTCAATAAGTTTCCCAACACATCAGACTGCGAAACTAACCAAAACTCATCCTGAGAAGCAATAGCAGCGGTTAAGTCAATCAAATTACATAATTTCACGCATTTGACATCAGAGTTCTGTTCTTCTAAAACCATTTGGACAAAAGACAATAATTGACGCTTGGTAACCTCTCGCAAGTGGGAACACTCAGGTAAACTAACAAAAAAAGAAAATCTAGTACCAAAAGCTCTAATGGAGAACTTGCTGATGAAAAATTTGACCGCTTCTTCAGGGAATCTGTTCAGAAATTTGGCAATTGGAACTCTGAATGGTGAATTGTGGTGACGACGAAGGCTACTTTCTAAGAACAAAAGAGTGGTGATTAACTCCTCCATAAATGTGAATGCTTGAGGAGGCAACAAATGGAAGATATTTAGTATAGCAACCACAATCTGAATTGTTGAATTGTTTTCCAATTCCTGCTTAGCAATTCTTTGTAGGGCCTGTGGCTGTGCCCACGCCATAAGATGATCCAACAATTTTCTACCGATTTCGACTTTGAAGTAAGAAATCAATAGCTCCAAAAGCCTTGACAAAGCCTCCAACCCAGAGACAGTAAGCTTTTTGTGATCAGAAAGATTCATTAACATCGGTCTTAAACCGCTTTGAAGTAAATCCTTAGGCAATTTGCTGTTCTGAGATAGCACACGTTTCAAACCAGCATGAGCAGCATTGATAATCTTGGATGATTTAGCGCACAATGTCTTGAAGAAAACACCTAAAATTCTAATTCTTATGTGTGGATTTGCGTTAGAGAACTCGGGCTTCGTTAGAGCGAGGGATAACAATTCAATGCATACAACTCTTAATTTCACAAGTTGTTCAGAAGTTCTATGCTCAGATATTCTTTGGGCGCTAATAATGGATTCATCGTCAGTATCCACCAATGCAAGAGCTTCAGAAAGCAATCTATTCAACTCGTCATTAAATTCCAAAAATGTGTTTTCTTGAGATAAACAGAAGGTTATAGCATCGATATTTCCAATCTGCATCTGAAAAGGTAGAGCACGTAAAGGCTTGCCAAAAATTGGAGCCAATAAAATGCCTTTACTGGGTGAAATCATGGTGGCAATAGGAACCTTAGTAGACTCTGACAAAACAGTTAGGGCTTGTTGAGCTGTAGTTCTAACAACTGGGCTTGAATTGCTCAAATCAAACACAATTTGGCTCACCACAGCCTGAAAAGGTTGCTGGAAAACCGCTTCTTTAGAAACTTCTCTGTTGCAATCTTTTAGCAATGAAAGAACCAAATCTGAAGCAACAGAACAGACCTCAGATGGAACATCAGGTGGGGTATCTCTCAAAACAAAGAACATAGCTCTTGATAGCTCAAGTTGTCTAAGGGCAAAATATTGATATGGAATTCCCAGCTCATTGACCATAGTTCGTAATCCAATACAACCACCAAGTTTATCATAGTAAGCTTCTTCGAAGCAACAATGAACAAATTTAGTACACATTCTTCTGATTGGCAAAAATTTCAATGCATTTTCGGGAGAGCCAAACAATTCAACGCAAGAACCAAAAATAATCTTGATGGCTTGTATACCAGCTTCTCTAATATCTTTGATATAAAAGCTCAAAGCATAAGAAATAGCATCAAAGATGGTGTTTTCATTGACATAGTGCTTTCCTTCATGATTGTCAACAGAAAAAGGTCTATTGAACTTGTAAGCGTCAGCCATGGTTCTTCCAAAATGAAGCAAAACATAATGTTCACAAATACCCTTGATAAGCTCCTGGGCTTCTTCTTTGACCTCTTCGATGGAAACAGAATAGAACAAAGCCTCCAATAACTTCACCAATAATTCTTCTTGTCTATCCAGTTTAGCTTTGTCCTTAATACCATCTTGCTCTAAATTAACAGGATTATCTTCGAACTTTATGTCTTCCATGTTCTTGGTAATGCTATCAACCATCTCTTGGATATTCTCGGGAAACTCCTTTGGGATATCATCAGAATTGAAAAACAATTTCAAAATGGAAATCAAATACTTGAAAGAGCTTATTCTATAATGCATCTTGTACCTAATATTAACCAATGTGTTCAATGCAGTTTTAATACCAGAAGACATGGAAACAGGAACTTCATTAGGAATACCTTCAATCTTAAAAATAGCCTCTACATCTTGTTCAGTAGAAGTAGCAGAAAGCAAATCCTTGTGCAAGCCAATGAAATTTCTGTTTCTTCCACCCAACTTACCCAAAATACGAAGAGTGGTGTGGGAATGCAGGTGATAATAAGGCAGAGGTCTCAAATGTTTCCACAATGCTTTCATTACATCTTCAATCACCGGTTCAATAATTGGATCAAAGTACTCTGCTGTCAAATTGTCAACACATAACTCCAAAGTTCTTAAACCTTGACTGATAAGCTCTTGAGAACTATTCAAAGCGTAGACCAAGGGACGCATAAGATAGCTTAAATATGGCACTAGCACACTTAATCTAACTGGAACAGTTAAACATAACTCAACATAAATATCTCGTTCATGAGGCTTACGAGCGGTTTGGATCAGTCTATTCAATGACTCAAGTAGGACCTGAAGGAGAGGCAAAATTTCCTTATATAAAGCTTCAAACCTACCACCACCAATACTTCTAAATAAGGTTCTTATAAGGTAAAAATAAACAATTGGCTCCTGTGCTGTTGTTGTGTATTCTAAGGACTTCAAAATCATTTTGTTCAAATGAGGCAAAATCACACCTTCGTTGTTGGTTGGGAATAGATTCACGGACATGAAACACAACTTGAAAAGTCTAATGAGAATGTTAGATTTAACAATATCCACTTCACCTAACTCATGAAGCTTGGACATCACAAAAATAATCAAGATACCTGAATAGTTTGAAGTTGTAATCTCGCTAGCAAGAAAAAACTGTGGAATATGTAGCAAAGCGGCATTCTTCAAGGTAGCCTCAAAAGTCATTTCTAGCTGTGATTGAACAATTTCATTGAAAGCAGCAGGTTCAATATAGATGAACATAGTAGCAAAAATTTCCATCAAATCTTTTTCTTCTTTAGAGGAGGTAATTGGAAGATTTGGACCAGTGATATCGAAAGTTTGTTTCAAAGCACTACTAATGACAAGCGGTTTCGAACTTTGAAAAAATCTCAGTCCATAAATACATTCACCATATAAATTCTTAAAAATGTTCAACTCTTCATTACATGTGATTCTTGCACACTCGTCCCATTCTTTTGAATTGAAATCATTTGGAGGTGGAGGGTTGCAGCTTCTAAAGCCCATGCAAATAGATTTCAAAAAGGTCATCAATGTTCTAAACAAGTGACGTGAGCTCTCTAATGGATCCTGAGGAGTGCTCTGAGATGTTCTGATTGGAAACTCTCTCCATAAGGAATGAATTGAGATATCATCAAATTTATCATCAATATCCATATATTGGCCTTCTGGGGCTTTTGCTGGTGGTGGTTTGGATATAGCAGCAAGGGTCGGAAATGGTGAGGTCGGGTCATCCTCAAATCCATCTGGAGCCTTGCCGGTTAGATCCTCAGCCTCCCTCCTCCATGCAATGGTCTGTTCCCTTTGTTTTTTCTTCTCATTAATAAATTGCTCATGTTGTTTGATAATATCATCAAACTGAGAATTCAATGACTTGAATCTTTTACCAAACGAATCAATCATGATCAGAAATAGTTGTCTAGCTTCGGACTTGTTCTCCATCTTGGTGATTCTATCCACCAAATTGAGTAATAATTTGGCACTCATTATATCAACTGTTTGGGCCAATGTATTGTCTTGAAGGTGCATACAATATCTTTCCACACTCTTTCTGATCAATTGCGGTGACAACTGAGCATTAACGTGTATAAAATCTGCAACAATGGAGTAAGCCAAAGGTCTTAAGGTTTCATAAGCAGTTAATCCATCACCAATAATGACACGGTCATCGAACAACATATCAATCTTTGGCAGAAACAACTTCCTAAAGTCTGTTGATAAAATATGTCTAGTAGCGTGCAATAATTCTCTTCTAGCAGCAGCTAGTTCACTAGGACAATCTTGTAACAATCTTATGATCAGGTCAGGAATTTCATTGTGATATGGCTCTAACGCAGCAGTAGCACTTCGACGACTAAAGATATAGGCCAGAAAAGAAGCTGCTTTAACTTGGCCCAAAATGAATTCACCATATAGCGTTCTGTTCTTGATCTCTGGAGAAACTGAAGTGACATATTCACCTTTAGCTGCTGCGGCCTCGTGGGCTTCTTTTTGTTTAGATGCTTGTAACCTTAATAATTCCACAACATTGGGAATAAATTTCGGAACAGCAGTATCAATGATCTCTTTGTGGGATGAATAGAGAGAGACCATAGTGATAGGGCATTCGGCGATCAGTTTGAAAGAATGAGTAGCTTTGAAAAGAGTTCTGGAAGTCGTACTCTCATATTGTGGGAAGTCTGTTGTTGATGGGGATGCTGAGGATTGAGAAGGTTGTGATTGGCTTGTTGTATCCTTATCACCAAATTGTTCTTCAACAACTTGAGGAATATTCTTGTAAATGCATTGAAGCAGCTCCATGAATTCATTGACTTGATCGGCTAGAACAGATTTGTAAGCTTTGTGGAAAGAAGAAATAATTTTCATTGATTGGATACCATTATCCTCATTGTCTTCCTTGATAATCTTTTTCAATGGTTCAATCAGATCTAAAGCATACGGTTGAAATGTTTCATTTGTTGGTAGCCTGTGGATAATATCAAGAATCAAATATCTTAATTTTTGTTCTGGAGAATTGGAAGTAAAACTGATTGGTACACTTTGCAATTGTTTCAATACCAATGGAAACACAATGTTGAGAAACTTTTCATATTCTTGAACACCATGGTATGTCTCCAATGTATCACAAAGTTCAGATAACACAGAGTGCTTGGTGCTGTAGTCAGAGGACTGGTCTTCTAGCCTTGCGACAAACGTATCTAAATGTTCCGAATGTCCTGACATTATGAATTAGAACTTGATGAAGCACAGAACTGAAGATGATTGCTAAATGTTTATACCCGAGAATATGCTTGCGGAATGTGTGGATGTCAGAATGTGCTGGATGTTTATGTGAAATTTTAACGTGTGTTCCCTTTTTCTCTGGTGTACATTCACTGTTTCTCGAAAAATGTGGAAATGGGAAAAGTTTTGAAGATGTCCAGCTCACGTGACCTGATACGCGTAGCTGAAAACAAATTGTCATCAATCGACGCGACTATTTCAACAAAATTTTTTTGCTAGCTGGTTTCTCTCTCTAGAGAGAGTTGTTGTTCTAAGTACTTACATCATGCATGTGCATTGTGTACATGTAGGAGCGATTTGCATCATGAGTCATGACTATATTTTAAAAGGTATAAATGTGTATATAAACGAAGATTCTGAGTAAGGTGTAACAATTCGAATATCAATCAAAAGAATTTGAATCTTAATGCAAGTCAGAAAATTATAAAGGAAAAAAAATGCCAAAAATTAACAAATCGGGAAAATAAATTTGGAAATTGAAGAAGTGAAATTTCTGTTCAAAAAATGCATGTGTAGTATGGGTACTACTAACTAGGAATTCGTATAGCACACGTAGGAGAGAAAAAAAGCGACGCTCGAAATCAACAAACAAGTCATTCAAAAAAATTGGCATGAACTTGCACAGTATGCGAGTAATGATATCACGGCTTCATGATAGCTCAATTGGAAAGAAAAACCACAGTGTAAGCAAAGTAACGTCTAGAGACAATAACACCGAATTGAAGTAAACTTTGAAAATAATCAAATAACAGACGATGAAGCAGATGAGGCAGATGCCTTCAATCCATCTAATCGTTTTTCCAGAAGTGAAATAATCTCATCCAATTCATCACCATTTCGAAGACCAATACGTTTTTCGTTTTGGTAAGCAGAAGCTGAACGAGCAGGAACAACTCCATGCCTCTGGTCAATCCATTCCCATAATTCATCCTCACTTCTAGCAAATGAACCAGCACCAAACTCACTATATGGGTCCAGTCCAACAACTGGACGACTTGCACTTCCGTGCCAACGATCCCACATCAATAGGAAAATTAGAAATGTAACCAGAACTGTCTTAAAGTCACATTGAGCAACAATCCATTCAGACCAACTTAGTTCACGTTCTTGTTCTTTTCTTGACTTTTCAATGGCGGCTTCAGCAGCCTTTACAGCAGCTTCAGCAGCAGCTTCAGCGATAGCAGCTGAATCTTCAAGAGAAGCCGATCCACCACTTGATTTCTTGGATTTGCCACCTTTTTTCTTTTTACCTGGACCATCAGAACCACCAGCAACAATTTTCTTTTTCAGCTCATCAATCATTATACCAACAGATTCTTTTTGACCAGAGATACTACCTTTTTCAACGGCACCTTTGATCCAAGATTTAGCTGTCCATATGACATTTGTAGCAACGTATATCTTCGTCAGATTGTTCGGTGCCCAGCTCAATAAAATTTTTGTCTTCACTTTAAACGAGTTACCGGAAGGAACATCAGGGGTCTCTGTAGTTTGTATAACTAGCACATTTTTATCAAAATTTTTGCGCTCCAGAGTTTCAACAACAATACATTTAGTCTGTTTCGGACCGACAGGTGCATTCAATGGTTTAGTATATGTATATGTTCTTGAGCTTGGAGAACCGGAACCAAAGGCAGGGATGGGCGAAATGTCAAAGTTCTTTTGAGCAGCGGCAATCGAGTTCATGAATGAGGTATCTTGGCCAAAAAGTAAACTGAAAACAACACCTAGCGGGGCATTAAGTACATCTTCGGTAATTTTTGTATCGTTAGCATCATTATCATATTCATTATCGGTTGGTGCATGCTCTTTTGGACCTTCGAAAGAAATCCCATTGAAAAGATTACAATCATCTTCTGCATTACCTGAGGAAGGACTGTCTGCATCCGAAGTGCCATCATCAACAACCATATCCTCCTCACCGGAGATCACAGAATCAACGTCAGCATCACCTTTATTAGCGACAGCAGGCGTACTACCATTTGGAGCCGAGCTGGAACTACCAGCCTGCACTTCGGCACTATTTGCAGCATCACCGGATCCATTAGCAATTGGGCCGGCACCATTCATTTCTTTCTTAATCATTGAAGGAGATCTGGAAAATCCGCCATCTTCATAATCCGAATCATCTGAATCATCTGAACCAATGTACTGAGAATCATCATCCTCTTCAACTCCCTGTATTGGATCAGCAAGGGTCAGTGATCCATCACCACCGATTCCTCCTCCTGGACTGTTCAATTTCCATATCTTACCAATCAACTCAATGGCAGCATCTCTTGCTATGAATGATGCAAACACATACTTGTCATGCAGTGTGGAAAATTGGATAGCGTTTGGTATACCTATGGTCTTTCTCTTTTTCAACGAAAGTACTTTTGTCAATGGGATACTAAAATGAGTAGCCAAACCTAAAATACCTGAGTGGAAAGAAACATTTTTTTCAGAAAGATAAAGCTTACCTTGGATCAAAATATCTTTTCTGTAAGCGCAAGTGAAATCTTCAATCAACAGTTCAGTCTGTGGGATATTTGAGAATAGTTGATGGAAACTATCTTGTCTCTTTTCACTTGCTAATTTCATTTTGAAACGGGAATTATAAATTTCACCTTTCTTTTGTAATAATTCAGTGTATTCAGGGAAACCTTCAGATGAGTTAGATTCGAAGGGGGTATGGGGCAAAGGTCTCAATTGAATGATATCCAAAGAATTTCTCTTTTCAGACTTGCTCTTCTTTTTCAATTTTCTGCGAATACTGAGAGACTCACGTTCTTTGAAACAAGTCTTTGGTGTTAAAAGGTTGTTGGTGCTGTTTTTGTTGTTGCCTTCAGTAGTGATTGCCAAAGCGTTGTTGTCAGCAGACTGTCTTCTACTTCTACTGGGAGAAATCAAACGTGTAAGGTTGGAATTGTTATCAGATTTAACCGAAGACATCAACTTCAGCCTAGCTGCAGCCACGGGGCCCGCCCCTAAGGAATTGTTGTTGTTGTGCTGTTCAGCAGGTAGAGCGACGACAGCGCCTGCTTGATTCTGGCTCTGACTCTGGTTCTGCTCGCCTTCACCGCCCGAAGCTGAGACCCCATTCAAAGAACTGGTCTCTAGAACAGTCACAGAATTTCGATTAGATGGGGAAGTCGGATGATCTTGGCCACCTATTCCTGGGGGACGAGACAGTGGACTGATGTTTAGCAGGTTGTTCGTATTGTATGTGTTGTTGTTCGGGGTTATGTTGGCTTCATCGTCAGGATTAGGAAGTGGAAAATTGTCCAATGTGAGACCACCCTTACCCATGGTATGAATCAAATTTTCTTTGATTGGTTTGAAATTGACATTCTTCAATGTAGGGCTTGTAGGAGATGGCATCACTGATGAGTTATCATCTGAAACCTGGTCATCCAAATTGTCCAGGTCTAAATTTAGGTCTTTAGTGTTTTTGTTTTCAGACAAGTCGTGTGTTGAGCGAAGGTTATTAAACGAAGTCATCAATGTTGAAAGAATTCCACCACCTCCTCCTCCTCCTGTGTTTGAATTGTTAGCTGTAGAAATTTCGGTGGAATTCCCAGTTTGTGGCACAGGGACATCAGATTCCGCAGGTGAAGAATCTTCGATAAATTTACCGTCTTTTCCATCACTTCCAATTGTAGCAGTCGCTGCTGTATCATCGTTATCTTTATGATGGACACCAGTGATAGGGGACCCTTGAAGTGAGCTCGTGTCGGCCCTTGAAACTTTTAGTTGTGGAACAACAGGGGCCACTCTTGAATAGGTGATATCTTCTTCGTCATCAGTGTCCATGTCCGTTGTAGATCTGTTGATGAGCTTGCGGAAACCCAAGTCTCTAGTTGGTGATCTCGAGTGTTTTGACTGTAAAGGAGTGATTGTTGGTAACGTTAAATCGGGTTGTTGCTCCAAACTCATGGAACTAGGATTAGACATGTTGTTGGGCACCGAAAATGACTTTGGAATTTTATTGAATGAATGTCTATGTGATCTTGTTGAATCTGAGCGGTTTAAGGAGTTGTTGTTGATGGGTCCTGCAGCTGGGTCTGAAGACTGAGAACTTTTCCTTTTATGAAGTAGTTTCTTGATTGTTCCTGCCATCTTGATTTATTGGTGTTGTTAGAGGAATATGGAAACTGTGATTGTGAGTGTGATTGGGATTGGGATTATTGAGTGGTGTAGTCGACATGGATGTCTTTGAAAAATAGATGTGCACCAAGAATTCTTTCTATAATTATGGGGCAGGTACTCAATATGTGGGATCGATCCAACGGAAAAGACGGAAGGAATTGTTGAGGTCAGAGGGATGGATGGATATCTTGTGGGAGTTGTAAGTTGTAACCTGTGATTGAAAACTATATCAAATCAGGACAGCAAATTGAAATTTTAGTATATACTACCAGCTTTGAAGATCTATAAATCAGTTGCGATTATACCATATTGCATGTGTTTCAACTTCAACTTCAACTTCAACTTCAACTTCAACTTCAACTTCAACTTCAACTGAATCATTGCTTGCTCAACGCTGGTCACGACTCACACCGCTTTCCAGATGTGGAGCAGTCACTAAGCCACTGCTACAATATCTCACCACTACTTCACGAATCAGTACTCAACAGATTACAAATTATACGTAACTTACGTCTGTCTATAGATATATTTCATTCAGCATTCAAGACGATTTAATTTAAATAAAGAAAATTTAAGAAGCATGTAGTATGTAACGGAAAAAAAGGGAATAGAAACAAACGTGAAATACAAACTACCATCAATCACACTCATCCAGGTTAAAAATTGCAAAGGCCAATTGAATGAAAAAAACGCCATCACAAGCAAAATAGTATCACACGGTCTGTTCAACGATCTTCAGCCCATTCGTTCTCTCTCTTAATTGCAGCTTCTTCTTCAGGTGTGAAATCATTGACGATATTGAAAGTCTTCCTAATTTCTTCTGGACTCTTACTTCTGATCATTTCAGCAACAACCTTACAACTTGCATTCAACAAAGGTTTGATATTCAAATAATTAGCAGCCAAAATGATTTCATAAAGCATTTCTTGATCAACATTCAAGAAATTCTTGTCCCATGGATCAATAGGAGCACTCTTCTTACTTTCATCATCTTGTTCGTCATCTGGAAATTGGATTTCTTTGTAATGTTCACACCATTCTAAAATATTCTTCATAACTGCGGATCTCACATTTTGTGTTGGTACCTCGATAGGTTCATCAGCATCACTATCAGGGTCTTCATCGTCATCGTCATCTTCTTCGCCTTCAGCTGGTAAGAGGTTTTTCAGCATGTTTTTAATCAAGATTGATTTTTCGGCAACCTTTCTCTCCACAGGGAATCTTTCTCCGTCTGATGTGATGATGATAATATTTTTCTCTGTTGCTGGCATTGTAGTGTTAGTGGTTTTGGTTGTTTGATTCCAGTAAAAGGTAATCAATTACCGCTTGAAGTAGTAGTTGTTTTCTACAGTACGGTGTGCACTGTGTATATGTATAAACTTCAGCCCGTCCTGTCAGCCGTCACCCGTGTGTGTCCCGTCCCATCGGTTGATGGTCACTGGCAAGTTGCAACTGCGCAACGCCAAGGTGCACGGATGTTTGTGAGACTGGCGGCGTTGCTTAATTAGTTTTACTATTTTGAATCAGTCATGATGTATGTACTATGGTACCTCGTAGAAGCTAATACGATAGCAGGAGTCAATTGTAAATTACCATATTTGTAATTATCAAGTCAAAAAATGAACTACTTAGGTACGTAGAAGGTACGATCATTGTAGAAATGTTGAGTCGATCGTTCAGGCATATGATGATCTATGATGTCGTTATAATATAAGGCCAAGGCTGATTCCACAATTCTCGCTCTGACGCTCTGAGTCCTGAGTCCTGACCTTACCTGTTTCTGTGTTTCTCTGATTTTCTGATCGATCACTCCCATAATTTCCCATATTGTCAACCTTTTTGTTGTTCAATTTCCACCTTATGAACATTCTTGTTATCTGATTACTTCAATTCACTTTCTATAGTGTTCCCTTTTACTCCCAATATATACAGCAAATTCACACTCAAATAATATACTGCTCTGCTCAATGAACCTGGATTCTACATCGACTTCCCCAACTCCAGCTCAGGTCCACACTGACCAGGCCCCATCAACCTCACTTACAAAATCAGCACCCAATCCAACATCCACATCTTATTTCTCCATACTTCCCAATAATACCAACAACTCCAACCCATCGGCTATAAATCCTTCGTCAAAGAAACAAAAACTCAAACCATCACATGACTTATCTCCACTCATAAACGAATCAATTTCCCCTTCATCTTCTCCAACAAATATCAACGTGTCCCCTTTACAAATACAAACACCTTCCATGTCAATAACACCAAAGAACACAGAAATAATAATCAGAAGAGAGAAGCTTGAAACATTACAGAGGGAATGTGCTATCTTGATGAAGGAATTAGATATAAGTGAACTGACCTCTGTTAATGATGACACCAGTGGCAATGACAATGAGAAGGATCTTTCATCTCACACTAGTCCTGTTGCCATCACCTCAAATATCTCAGATGGTAACAATGACAGTAATGAAACGGCATCGAATACTTTCAACAAATCAATTACTCCAGGCAATGTAAGTCCACTGAACACTTACACCAGTACCAACGGGAACGTTAATGGAAAGGGAAACGACCATCAAAAAAGTATTTTGAAGAGACACATAAGACAATTAAACAAATACAATGAGCTGAAGGATGTTGCTCTGAGTCTAGTTAGTTTAATAGCTGATCAAAAGCAAGTGTCAATCAAATCCATTTTAGAGGAAATGAATGTTGATGATAACGATGATGGTGATTTAATTAATGAGTCCAACCCTTCAACGAAACCAAATGCTGCTACTGTTATTGGTTCTGCCGCTGGCAAACAATAGCTATATCATATATCCAGCTATATATACCATATTGATGAATCCTTTATGTCTTTTACTTCAACACACATATACTTTCTTTGTTAGATTGTGGTCTTCCGTTACCCTCCCGCTCTCGCTTTGTTATTCATATAAGCGGTTTCACTTTCCTGTAAACTGTTTCCAATTTCATCGAACCATGTTCTGCTATTATCTTTTCTTCGTATACTCAAAATTATAACTATGTTTTTTACACGTATTCTGGTTCTGTCATTCTTACTATATACCACCTATTTATTCGAAAAAAAATCATCAATAAATTGCAATTGTATACTCACGCATGCGTCTCAGATTTTTTAATCTTCACCTTAATAAATTACCCATAAAATTCAGAGGGTCACCTCACCGTTACGTCATTGTTATACTGTTTTTTTCTAGGGCCGCGTAGGACCCGCCCACATTTTTTCTCGCCGGAACAAGACATCGACCTTACCATACATGGGGCCGCCGGCCAATTTCACAATTCCTTACAATTCACATTGATATATATCCGAATTTAAGATTATAAATTATATACTGTGTAATTGTTGGAGTTGCGATGATGTCCTTTCATGCAGTGCAGGTAGATGGATCCTGGATCGCAAGACCTCTATGAAAGTTTAGCTAACCACGTACCCGACTGAGTACGTGGCAGGACCCCTTGGTTACTCGGATGTGTCTCACCTATATGTAGGAAGATGGGAAATAGATTAACACTATTTTTCAGATCCTGGAGTGTGTATGCTATCTGAAAGGGGGAAGATTGCTTTATTTACTATAAACCTATAAAATAGTATAGAGAAGAGTATAAGAAAAAAAACAGAGTAGAAAAATAAACTTACACCGCTAGGCTCTGGCCACAGTTGGAGTATGGAGCACACACAGATCGACTTAATGGCATGGGAGTGCCGGTACACCGATGGTGAGCCTGATGGTTATACAGTGAGACATACACCAAGATAGTGGATGAAGGAGGGTAAGTGAAGGTTGACCGTCACGTGAAAGGCACGTGTGAAGTGAAGTTCAACTCAATACTATAAGTGCAATGCTTAGTTTACCTACGCGGAATCTATCCGATTCCCGACAGTAATATCATGGATAACTCAACAAATCAAATTATAGTAATTTAAAATTATCAATATGGATACTGCATATATTAAAATCAGAAATATATATATATAGCCACTTGTCACTTGACACTGTTAATAGTTACCTTTTCGATAAACGGATCGATCTATATGAAACAAAATTAAAACTTAATCAAAAATTAATTAGCAATATATATAAATATTAATTATAAGCTAGCAGGCTGTGACCCATATATATGCGTATATTCTGAATTTGTCTAAATATTTAATATTTAAATTTTATAACAAATCAATATATGATAATTCATTTATATAATTCACTGAAGTAACGCCATTTACATATATAACAAAGATACCACATGTTATAATTTTTTTACCAATGAAAACAAGAAAGTCTTTAGGAATTCGATTAGACTTTCGGATAAGACTCAGTTATATATATGATATAGGTACCTGTACATAAAAGATCGGGAAATTCATCGAATTCGATGACTATATATATATATATATAGTCATGACTCATGGGCCACATCATCATAGATAGTATATCGATAGAATTGTGGAGTTGAATTTTATTGTTTAAATCAAGAATTTGAAATTTCTGATTGCATTGAAACATCAAATTCAAATTTCAAAAGCCGGTGCCGCAAAGACACAGAACGTTCAGCTCAGCTCAGAACTGCGATTTCATGTCTCTAGCTAGCTTAGTTTATTAGACAGGTTACACAGACTGCACCTGTGTAGCTGTGTATCATGCATGATTCATTCAATTAAGAGACTTGTAAGCTACGTAAGCTACTTACAGACCGATTGACCGATATTGGTACCACAGCCACATGTGTCCAACAAAATGAGCAGAAGAACTCTACCCTTCTAGAAGACATATTATAAGAGAATAGAGGTCAATGCAGCGGAGAGAGTAGTAAGTAGTAAGTACTGGCCGGTACCAGTCACAGAGGATCACTGGCAAGTGCTGTGCTGCGCCCGCGTGCCTTTTAATTGACCAATGCTAGGGACCTAGTTAGTTGTATATGAAATTGGATTTTTAAAGGAGATGTACGTGTTTCACTGCAGTATATAAATCCACTGGGTCCTCCTCTTTCTCTTCCGCCATTCTTTTTCGCCCTCAGTTGAATCTTCTCTATTTCACAAATTGTTCAATTGATACTTCCTTCACCTCGATCAAATCACAACACATATCACGCTCACAATGTCTTCTACAATTATCGCTAGCGGCATCCTATTGACCACAGCTGACGACAAAGTCCAAGATTTTTTCTCTTTCTGTGGTAAGATCAAGAAACTTGATACTTTAGACAAGGCTGAAAAAACAAAGTCTGTTGCTGTTGAATTTGCCTCTGCTTCAGCTGTTTCTACTGCTTTACTGTTGAATGGTGCAGAATTGGATGGCGCTAAGATCAAGGTTATCGAGGAAGGTTTATCTAAACAGCCAGCCATTGCCACCGCAGATGTCAAGACTGGTACAGCTACTGCTCCAAACTCTGCTGAGAGTGCTACACATGATGGTGTCCCGAGTGCTGATATTCCACAAGAGTACAAGCCAAAGGCTACCATTGCCGCTGAATACTTGGCCCATGGTTACGTTTTGGGTGACCAATTTTTGAAGAAGGCTGTTTCCTACGATCAAGAAAAGGGTTACTCTACTAAGTTTAAGTCTTTTTTGAACAATTTGGACTCTAAATATCAATTGCAGGCTAAGAATAAAGAGATTACTGAAAAGTATCAAGTTAAGAGTAAGGTTGCTCAAGGTAGATCCACATTGGATTCTTACTTCGACAAGCTGAACTCTAACAAATACGGTGCTAAATTGCACAGCTTTTACACTTCTATTGCCACATCTGCTAATGACATTAATGCTGAAGCCAAGAGATTAGCTGCATTGAAGATCAGTGATGCTTCAACCACTTCTTCTGCTGCTCCAACAGCTTCTACTGCAACTGCTGCTTCTAAGGTTCCATTGGAAGAACCAAAGCCAGCTACAGTTGGTTCAGTTTCTGGTACTGGTGTTTCTGCTCCTGCTTCATCATCCTCTGCTTCTGATGCTGTTCCACCTGCAGGTCCACCTCCTTCTTACACCCCGGTTGACAGCAATGCCACTGGTTCTCCTGCTCCAGCTACTACTTTCCCAACTGATGAGAAGAAATAAGTTTGAGTTTTTCTGTTTGCTAATGCATTGATTGTTATTTTTGTTCATTTTTCGTTAGGTGCTTTTCACTTTTTTTCGGTACTTTTTGATAATTTGAATTTTTCGGCTTTTAATTTGTCTTGCTATTTATGTTAGTCTTATTTGTGTTTTTGGGTTATCTTATGTATCATATTTCAATCACTATGTTTTTCTGTTATAGCTTTGTTTTGTAATCATTAACATACCAATCACATCAATATTAATCTACACAGTGGAGGCTGTGTGCTTGAATTGTGGCGGGTAACAAATGGCTGGGTCGTGCCTGGAGTAACATATTTTCCCGAATAGGAAACGCGGGCGGAGCGAAAAAGAAATTTGAATCGACACAAATTGAGCAAATGGAGATTGAGCAGATTGACGTCAACTCTCAAGCGAACTATGTGAGGCCCGGCGGAACTTGAAATTCAGCAGCATCGTTCCAATATCAGGAAGGGGCCATCTCGAGATTCCAAAGAGTGCAAGAAACATGTTTCCCTTTTCGTCTCTTCGTCTCCCCTTTCTTTTACATTTCCCTTTAATCTCTTGAATTTCAAACTTATCAATAAATCTGATTACGAAAACACACCTCTTTGACCAACCATGTCTTCGAAACAGATTGCCAATTTACTGGCATCTCAAACTCTCCCTCCTGAAAGTAAGCAAGTGGCCACTCATATGAAGAAAGTGGCAAACTTTAACAAACAATCGGATGCTTGGATTTCTCCATTTAGACCAACAGGTCAATCAACAAATAATGTGCCTACTGCTGGCGGTGTTCCAATTGAGGCCCCAATTACTGGCCCAACTCCAGGTGCAACTACTCAAGGTCATTCAGCTAATCAGAGAAAGGCTTCTGCTGTTGTTTCCGCTGCTAAATCCAATGTTTTAGGTTCTGTCAAAAGTGTGAAAAAAAGTCTCAAAAAGGTTGGTAGTACCACTGGGAAATCTAATTCCAAGTCAACTTCTGGTGTTGCTGAAGACTCGGTGAATGATGAAGAATCTTCTAAATCTGAAGCCCAAGAGAACGAGAACATAGTTCCAAATTCGGCCGGTTCAACAACCGATGGGGTCAATGCCAGCTCTGTAATTCAAAATGATGAAGTTACTGCCGATACAACTGCTTCATTGGTTGATTGCCCAGGTGTTATCAATACAAATGCTACTGATTCTGGTTCCAAATCCGAATTAGAATCTGCCTTGGATCACATTGCTTCTAGTAATGGTTCCTTGCGTGAGGATGAAGAGTTACTCGAACCTGTGGTTGAGAAACCAGATGCCATTTTTTCTGCACCTTTAACTAAGAATGATTCTGGTTATGTCAGCGCTGCTGAACCTGAACAAGAATCTGCTATTGAACCAACTGGTAAAGAAGCTACACCTATCGTTAACACCAACTCTGTTAAAGCTGTTAATGCTGTTCCAACTGATGTCACCACACTGGAAGATGACGCAAATGTTACTGCTGTTGATGCAGATATTGCTGAAAGTGAACCGAAAGTTTCAGAGTATGATGCCAAGGAAAATGAGGTTATAGATGATGAGCCAGTTGATTTGACTCCTGTCAAAACCGATGAAGTTGAAGAGCAATACGCTGATAAACCTAAACTTCTGAACAGATACATTGAAAACAAACATTTGGCTAGCTCTGCTATGAACAAAAGTGAAGTTGAAAATCCTCATAGAGTCATTGATTTGGGTGCTGGTTTGAAGTTGACTGAGGCTCAAATCTATGCCTTAGCTAGAAAAAGAGTTGCACCAATCTTAAGGTCTGTTGACCAGTCTGTCCAAGAAAATCGTGTTCTTGACCAAGAAAAAGCTGATGCTGAAGAATTGAGAATCAAAGATAAGGATGAAGCTAAGATTGCCAAACAATTAGCTAAATTTAAAGAAAAAGTCGATAAAGAGAATGCAGCAATTACCAACGATCATGAAACTAAAATGAAGGAGACTGCAAACAAAATGGCTTATTGTGCCAAAGTTTGTGAAAAGTATATCAATGATGTTAAAGCCAAAATTGTTCAAGATGCAGAGGATGCCGTTACTGCTGAGGAGAATGCTGTTGCTGCTCATGGGTTACACAAAAAGCACATCATTGATGAAGCCGAAGCTTTCAAGGAGAAGTCTCTCTTAGATTTACAAAATGCAATTGATTCACAACCTGAGCAAAGGGAAAAGGCTGCTGAGTTCAAAGCTAAAGGAGATGAATACAAAATTAAGGCTGATGAATTGGAAGCCAAATTGAATGAGAAGAAGAAATTATTATTGGAAAAGATGCAAAAACTAGAGGCTTTACTCAATGAGAAGTCTGAAAAAAGAGCTATGACCAAAGGTGCCATCAAGCAGAAGAAAGTGTCTGAAAGAAACTTACTCATTGCTACTCAGAAACATGAAAGAGCTGCTGCTAATGTTAAGAAGTTGAATGGCCATGTCGCTTTGTTGGATTCTCACATCGGTGCCCACTCTACTAAAATCGAACATTTGAACACTGCAGGACAAGATGAACTTATTGCTAAACGTGAGGCCGCTAAACAGGCAAACGAAGCTTGGCAAGCCGAATTGGTTGAAATGAGAACTGATGAAGCTAAGAAACAGTACAGAAAGACCATTGAAGCTGATGAAGAAAGAAAGAGAATCGCTCGTGAAAAGGCTGAAGAAGAACAGAGAATTGAGAAGGAGAATGTTGAAGCTGAAAAGAAGGCTAGAATGGCTAAGATTGCCGAGGAGAAAAGACAATTGGCTGAGACGGAGGAAATGATAAGACAAGCTGAATTGAGAAAGAGCCAACATGAACAGGAAGCTAAGAGACTAGAAGAGGAAGTCGCCGAAATGGAGAAGTTGAAAGAGTTGAGATTTGAAAGAGATAGATTAGCCAATGAATTGTTTGTTGCTGAAGCCGAAGAACAGGCTCGTATTGCCAAGATTGATGAAGAGAAAAAATTGTTAGCTTTGAAAGAGGAAGAAATCAAGCAAGCTGAGTTAATTAGACAAAAGCATTTGTTAGAGAAACAATTATTGGAAGAAGATCAAGCTGGTATTCAAAAGCTGGAGAAGTTAAGAGCTGAAAGGGACAAATTGGCCCGTGAGTTGGACCTTTCTACTGTTGCTGTTAGTAGTTTTGCCCATCCAATTACTTCAGATGAAGTTACCCCTATTGTCGGCTCTGGCACGATTGATACCACTACCATCCATGAATACCCAGATGAAGCTTCCACTGGTGCAGCTGGTAACACAAGTTTAAAATCATTGAAACCGATTCAGTCCAGAAAATCTGTTGTCGACGAGGCCACAGAAAAGGTGCTACCTTCAGGTAAGCAAGAAAAGAGAAGTAGTTTGACAAGATCTGGTTCACTGTCCAAGGTTCCAAATTTTGCAAAGAAGTTTACTCCTAGATCCAGATCAAACTGTAAAACTGCGAGTTCTCCTTCAGCAAGCACAAATCAAGGAGTGAAGTCTATCAATAAGGATGTGGAACCAAAAAATTCTAACGGTGCTGTTGCCATTGCAACTGCATCTACTGTTACCTCTGGTACTGCAAGAGCTGTCGCCTTCCATTCTGCCAAAAAATCCATCAGTCCATCTTCTCCTTCTGACTCCCTGGATCCAGTTCCTGCTGGAAGTAATGAGAGAGCTTCATCATATAATGTTCCTCCTTCAGTTGCATTGAATAAGGGTGGAAATAATAGTTCCACAGATAATTCTTCCAATTCAGCTTCTGGTAAACAATTACATGCTCCTCTTATTTCAACTACCTCAGATTCGGGAGATGATTTAGATTCAGACCTAGATCCAGTTACCCCGGGTGGTGGTGGCAGAGATGTTGCAGGTAGAAAGAAGAAGAATGGCCACGCCATTAAACCCGTTTTTACTGAGGAAGTTGTGTCACCACCTTCGGGTGAAGGTGCTTCGGAATTTGGTGATGATAGTGAATTTGATGAAGTTGTAAGCATGGTGACTATTGGATCAGAAGAATATCATGCTAATCGTGATGACCCAAATTATATGATTGTTGATGCTTGATTATATATACGGTACAGCTCTTTTATTAAATTTTTCATACTATTTTTTTCTTTTATTCTCATCTATGTGAAATCACTCTATCTTTTTAAATTAATTTGTTTGTCTCTTTGGAAGTGCTCTTTGATCCCATATTCTATTAATATTCCTTTTTAATCAAAAACTAAAATTAGCTCAATTTCTTCATTTTTACTGAATTTCAATTTCACTTTTGACTGTTAATGAGCATGTAAATATAGTTGATTCTATACACTTCGAACAATCTCCAGTACCCATGCAAAAGAATGACTACAAAATAAATTCCAGTTACAGACGACATAGAAGAAGCAAGCTTTCCAATTGTAATATATCACAAGTCCTATACTCAACAGCTACCAGAGAAGATAGGTAAATTTTGTCAACAAAGTAGACTGAAAGCCGGAACAACATATTATATGAAATCCAGATACAATGAACCGGAGATACCACAGTCAGCACTAAAATCGGAACTAGAAGAACGTAATATGGAAATAAGGTAACCCACAACACCTTAAGCCCAAGAGCATATCCGAATACAATGAACCGGAGGCAACACAGTCAGGACCAGAATCAGAACCAGAAGCATGCAGTTTGGCAATACGTTAAGCTACAGCACTTGAAGCCCAAGATGTTATAAAAGTACCATGAACCGGAAGCACCACGGTCAGCAACACCATCCAGAACCAGAATCAGAATCAGAAACAGAAGCATCCAATTTGGTAATAAGTTAACCTACAGCACCGGAATCCCAAGTTCAAATATTCACCGTAGAAGACACTGACTTTGACAGCATTTGGGTATCCTTGAAAACTCCAGAGACAGCATTTTGGTATCTTTAAAACCTCCAGAGACAGCATCTAACCATCAATCAAAGCTATGATTCAAATCTTCAGTGTCAACGCCTACAATGGATCCATGGGGCAACAGAATCAGAATCACCAACATCGGGAACGGTTCATCACAACTCCGAATGGAAATTTGTCAATAGCTTAACCCACAACACTTCAAACCCATGTTGAAATCAAGATACAATGAACCAGAGACACAAAAATGAGCAGGAAACTTGGCAATAGCTTAGCCCACAACACCTGAAATCAAAGTTGAAATCAAGATACAATGTACCAGAGACACCATAGTCGGCACCTTCTAGAACCAGAGTCACAACTGCCAGTATCTAGTTGATCTTATTTCGAGATGAAAATTTGTTGTACAGTGTGTGGTGGTGGTTCTATGATTTTGAGCCTTTGAAGCAGATCGATCTCGTGTGTGGAGCATAGATAATCAATCAGTAAGGACCAAAAACTGATCAAGTGTGAAAGAACGCGAGAATCTTTCAAAGACATCGAGTCTACAAAGCCTTTGAGTTTAGTAGAGCGACCTTATTTTCAATATTGGACTCAGAATTACAACTAGCAAAATGTTTTGTCCAAAAACAAGGTCAAAATATACCTTTTTTCAACATCTTTTTAATTTACATCATAATAGTTCTAGGTGTTTATAGTAAGAGAGTACGTTCATGTCTTCTCCTTCAGAGATAAGAAGTGTACCTTAAAAAAGTGGGCTTACCCTTATAATACACAAGTAATGGAAGTTTGGGTGACTGATTGTCACTTGCTCACTCACCCACTCAGTCGAAATTTATACTCTCACTCATACAACCAACCATCAAGCATTATTACTTCTAAACCAAAACCCCTAACAGACCCGGCCAATTATATATTAGCATCAGCTACTCGAAATGTCCTTCTCATCGTCACCACCACCAACAGATTTCAAAACCCCAAACCCAAAATTCGCCCATTTGTAACAAACACCACGATCATTCCACTGGAAAGTGACAAACTGGCTTCAAGGAGACATCCTATCATTTGACTACGGAGGATAAATCGTTAGAGATAACTTACAAAGTTTGCAAAATGCCACATTGTTATGCAAATTGGATTGTGTCTTTGCCGGCCAACCATTTGCCAATAAAGTTCGCCAACCGTATGGATTAACCGTGAAATCATTCACTGAAGAAAGATTGGTTCTCTGAAACCATACAAAGTGAAAGAAGATAATATTAAAGTCGCTTTGGTTTCTGGTCCAGGTGAAAATCTCTTACAAGCTCAAGGACTTCATTGAACAAACTATGTCTGGATGTTCAGGTATCCCCACTCAGTTTTACTATACCATCAAGTTGGCTAGAGATTTAGAATATGAGAGAATCACACCAGGTTTAAGATTGTTGCAAAAATACAGTATGTTAGTGGCAGGCATTGGTTCTCACAGATGCAATTTGTTTAGTATGACCACGCTGAAAGATAATCAACCATATCCAGGCCACTGGTTCAATTTTGATGCCTTGAAGAACTGCAGAAGAAAGTGATTGGATTTTCCACAGATTGAAGTCGGGGTTTAACTTGAAGAAGCTAATGAAAGAGACTTGGCTAAGAGATTGAAAACTAGATGGTAAGGCAAGAGGCATTTCTTGTTGGAGTATGTGTTCTAGCTGGTGGTTTGACTTCGCAAAATATTGGAAGTTACTTCTGTCATGGTATCGACATTTATTTAATTTCTAGTGTTCATCAAGATACTGGTATCATTGATTTCAGTTTGAAGATTAACTAGTAGATCATGTCTTTTGATATTGATATTGATATTGATAATGATGGTCCTGTTGCAGTTGACTTCAACACAAGGGCCCAGCAACAGTAACAGTTGACATCTTGACATCGTGATACAAGAGAGCCAGTTTTAGCATTCGGTATTTTTGTTTTCGAAATGATTGGGATGGTGATTGCTGCTTATGCTTAAAATTTCAACATATTGCAGTGATTATTTCCTGTTAAATGCTGAAATTCCCTTCAGGGTGAGAGAGTGACCAATCCAATTTCTTAACTCAGAGCAATATCTTTGTAGATCTTGATCCTTTCCCACAGCTTGGGCGTCCTATTCTTTCAACGTGTAGTATTTGGTGATCCAGTCTACACAAGCTAACTAGAAAATTGATTATTCGATTTGACAGAATTCACATGCATGCTTCACATAAAATGGTAGATCTGACAAATTCCAGCAAATTTGTTTTGAAGAACAAGTCAAACTTAACAAGATAGTAACACTAAGTTTGCATGGATCCCAGGCATTTTCAGGTTCCTGTTGTTGACACCGGGTACATAGCTCTAACTAGACGTATGGCTGAGTTACCCCGTACCTTCAAAAATTTAAACAAATCGAAGTAGCTTGTATATATACGCAGTGGGTCAATAATACTAAGCTAAAATAATGGCAAAGTGAAAACAATTAAAAATAATAAAAACCAGCAAAAATTAAAAACAAAAAAATGCACCAATATTTGTCATTCATGTGCAAGTCTATCCATCTATTGAAAACGTGTGTCTATCGATTCTAATCGTACCATATTATGACAATTTGAGTTCTCTTAAGGTTTTCACCATCCAATCTGTACTTTTATCATCTTTTCCTGTATTATATTCTGGTGGTTGAGCAGCCTTCAAAAAGAAATACTTATGAGGACCCAGTTCAATGCACTCAAACCTGGAATCACTAACCGTTTTCCCACTATTAACAACATCATCCTGATTACCTTTAATCCTGACTCCATTTGCAACTGAACCTTGTAAAATGGGCCGGGTATTATCTTCAGATTGATCATGAACAACGTCAGCCAGATCACCTTTCATCTTGGCTCCCTCTTTGAAGAAACCAGAACCAGTATTATCATCAGTTTCAGAATCAGAATGAATCTTGGCACCATTTTTAAATGAATCTTTTAAACCAGATCCACTAGTATCTTTGGTAACTCCTGTTTCGTCAGCCAATGATTGGGTTGTATTGGATGACATTTCACTGAAATCTTGTTCTTCAAGGGCACTGCAATAATCAGAAGCACCATCATCGTCAATAGATCTCTCTGTCTTAAAAACCTTTGTTGGAGTTGAAGTTGCAGTCATATTGTTCGAATAAATTACTATGTGAGTTTGATGAGTTGAAAAGGGAAACAGGGGAACAAGGGCCAGTAGAAGAAAAAGAGGCAACGGGTGGGGAACGGGAAATGAATCCCTTTTTAAGCAAAGACTCGAGATCATAGATGAGGTAGTCGAGACTCGAGAGCAATAGATATTTTTGCCCTCCAAATTGAAAGTTCTAAGTTGCTAAAATGTGATCCCTTTTCTTGACTGGAGCCTGCTGCATGGGTGTATGATTTTTCTCAATGTTGACAGTGGCTAGTGATATGGTAAGCTGTAAGACTTCAGTACGCGTACGTTCGCATTTTGTCCTGAAGCCAAATTGAAGTTCAATCAAGACAATCTTAGAACATTGTAAAATAATCCCTTGAAACTAGATATGTCAAAACAAATGATATCAAGGGGAAATGGCAGAACAGTGTAAAGAAATATAAACAAAGAAATTTCTTGTTATGATGTTGAAATCAATGTCGTTCTAGTTTGATAACGAACCTATGTGAATCGTGATAGTGGGGTTTGTTTCAGTGATGATGGCTTTTCCATTCAGTTATTAGTTCAGAGGAGTACAATGGGATTTTGGTAGTGCGATTCAGATTCTAAGTAGTGGCAATAAGTATCCTTTGGGAACAATAAAAGGCATGTCAGAACTTAGACCTTAGATTCCGAGTATCTGGCCTGGGATTATATTTTTGTCGTTTCTGTTGTTTCATTTTTGTTCGGTACAGTCCAGATAAAAGTTCTCAGTTATGAAAAATTAACATATTTGGGCTTTGATAGCTTTTCATTGTAATAGACATCTAATGTTGTCTTCTTAGAATTTGATGGAGTTTCTGCTTTTGGTGGGGAAGTCGCCTATTCAGGTTTTTTGGTGGTCTGACAACTGATGTTCGGCACTTGGTGTTTGTTGTTGCTGTCTAATTCTTTTTAGTAAAGCTTTCAACTACTTTAATTTGGTTGATTGATTCACTGAATTTTTCGGGTATCATGAATCATAGGAGATCATTCATAAGTGTTGGTATAAACTTGGAGTCTTCGAAATGTTTGGAAAAGGAAGAAGAAAATGTGTCTGACGCGCAGTAAATAGTCAGCTGGCTCTTCTTAGTTGTACCACGATTGATTTTACACGTTTGCGTTGTCTATCTAGCCTGAGAAGTTTGACTAAAAGAGTACATGTAGTACGTAGCCTTGGATAAGTAAACATCAGTTTCAGCAAGTTGAACTCAGGCCAGTTCCCAGGGCCCAGGCTACTCATGTATACAGGTTTTGAGAAAAGTTCGAATTTCCAAGTTCGTTTTGCCATTTAGAAATTCGAACTTCGCACATGAAAAAAAAAATTTGAACGAGTTTCTGAAATAAATTTCCTGTACAGAATAGTACTGAACAACGATAGTTTGAATCACTGAAAATTGAAATCAAATTCCCCAAACTCTTCAATCAATATATAGCAGAGGCACATCATTGAAAACAGAAACGTCATTGCTTTGCAGAAGACTACAACTCTGAGAAACACTCAGCAACCATCATACAGACATCCTAGTATACAACTTGAGAAACTTCAACATCGTATTCAACTCACAATTCAAACCAACTATCACACGACAACTTTTCATTGAAAGAAGAACTGCTATAACACAGACTGGAAACAACATATTCAAACATTATTGATACACAATAAAATGGCTGGAAAAACTAACAGAGAAATTTTAACACAGGGAAAAAGATACTCCACAAAGAAATCGAAACAGCATCGTGTGGAGGAAGTGACATTTGATAAGGAAAAAAGAGTGGAATATCTAACCGGATTCCATAAGAGAAAACTTCAAAGAAAAGCACGTGCTCAAGAATTTGCAGCTGAACAAGAAAGATTAGCAAGATTGGAAGAACGTAAGAAAATCAGAGAAGAGAGACAAGGAAGAGTTAGAGAAAGATTACAAGAATTGAATAGTCACATACCTGGTCTCAGTGATGATGACAACGAGGATGATGATGGGGACTCTAGTTCAAAAGATTCAGAAAGTGATGACGATTCACGTAGTGATGAAAACATCGAGGAAGAAGAATGGAATGGATTTGACGATGATAATGACCATGACAAGGATAGCAAAAGGAAACATGATTCGAAGAAACACAAAAATGGGATCTTGAAAGTGCGTCAGGTTTACAATATAGAAGATGAATCGGCTCCAGTTACAGGTAAATCTGAAGTTGTTATCGAATCCATGGAAAATCCAAATGCAACTAGTATTGATATCAATACTATTGCCAAGATGAATCACGTTGATTTATCTAAATCCGAAGAAGTATTAGAAAGTGCAATCCATAGAGCTAGAGAATATGCTCGTTTGGTTGGTGTTGATGTACCAAAGAAAAGGGTGAAGCCTGGTAGACAGACAGTTGCTACAGGTCAAAAGAAGAAGAAGTTCAGGTATTTAAGTAAAACTGAACGTAAGGCCAAGAATTTAAAAGAGAGAAAGTCTTCTGCTAAGAGAAGAAAGTAATTACTCATTTGAATTCCTATTTTGTATTTATTTTATCTGGTAAGATTTTTTTAAGATATATACTATCAGAAACTTGAGTTTCCTCATTTTTTTTTTCTCGATGATTATTTTGAAGTGATGATAAGTAATGGTAATAGTACATAGTAAAACAAAAAGCATGCCAAATAAAACACAGAAAAGAAGAAGAAAACAGATCTATAGGTTGTGCCACGAAAAGTGAAAAAAAAACGTTTTGGAGGGAATATTACAGGGTTAGGTCTATGAAACTAGGCAGCTCTGACGTTTTGAAGTTCAATTTCAGAAAGAGTGGTACCTTCTTGAATTGATTTCACGTACTCGGTTTCAATCTTCAAAAACACCCAAATCCATCTTCTTAAAATCTCCAATATTTCCAACATAAAGGTACCAAATTCATTGACGAACAAGGAACTTCCAACAAATGCCAAAATACCATGGTCAGCTCTAGGTAAGATCTCAGGAAATATGATTCTGTAAACCCAAATAAAACGTAATTGAAGGTCCAGAACAATGGCAACAAAATAAGCAAATTTATTGTAAATCAAAATATGTCTTAAAACGGGAGAATCAAATTTAGCTAACTTACCATCCAAGAAGTCGTTGAACAAAACAAAGTTCCAATCAAAGGTGACATCCCAAAAGAAGGAATAAGCAGAGTTGACAAATGTAGCCAAATACCAAAACTTTAGGCCTTCGATGTAACCACCTCTTATCAAGAGATTTATGAACACAGGAACAAAAGAAGTAGAATATTTGATGGCATTGCCTAGATGTTGTTTGTTTCTTCTTCTGCTTTGTTCCCATTCAAAAACGCATTGAGAGAATCTAATTAATGAAGGGTAACATGATAATATCAAATCCAAGTTGTACATTTGTAAGTGATCTTTGGATAAATCCATAGATAAATCGCTTGATGAAGGAAGCACCTGATAACCTAAAATCAATGCTGAAAAATAAACCAAAAAATCAATCAACACCTTGTTGTAAGAAGTAAATGTATCAGCGAGTAAGATATCGTTATTACGAATAGAGATATCAATTCCACCTTTCAAGATTCTTATAGCTGTTGAAGTAAATCTTTTCGTCTCTGGTGTTTTTTCATCTTGATCATTATCACTAGCACCTGTAAATAAGATATTGAATGTGATGAATATGGCCAAAAATGGAAACCAATCAATCAGCTTGAAATAATAGCCATTTGATACAATCAAGAAATAAGCAAGGTAATTCACAGCGTTCAATGAAGTGATTTTGTATAGTGATTGTAATGATCTTTTCAAAAGTTTGAGTGAGCTCACTTCATTTGGCGAAATCTTTAAAACTGCTAAGAAATCAATACTGTATTTCAAACATGTTTTCAAGTTGATGTACCAGAGCCATATACCTAAGTTGAGAAGTAACAGAACTCTGTATGGTAACGGAAGAAGGAAATCAAAGTAGTTATCTTCATCCACAACTGCTGGTGGTGGTGTCAAGCTTTCATCCATGGTTATCGCTGTTGTCGTTGTCCTGTCTTTGGTTTGTTTTGATGATTTGGTGAGAAGACAAGAAGTCGGAGAAATAATTTGTGATCAAGAATATAAGCAATGTCTTCAAGTTCAGGCTAAATGGTTTGTGATGAAAAAAAGAGTACAGGGTATCAGATGAATGGGTTCGCCGTTCTTGACACGCAGTCCACGGAGTAGTAATTTCTAAACTGTTGGCCGTTGCGCAGAGCTTGAAAAAAGGTATATAAGCAGTACAACTCTTCATGAATCTATATTATGTTCTAACTTCTAGATCTAAAGTCTTCGATCGCCATTTCAAACATGAAACTCAGACGTACAGACACGTACAATAACAGCTACACGTCGAACAATACAAAACAGAATTTCAGGTCTTTTACAACTTTTTACTTCTCTTTTTTTACCATATTGTATTATCCATTCAAACTCTCTTGGAGATTAAGAATGGCTATCATAATCATATCTTCAGGTCTAGAAAATTTTAATCAACTCAACTTTTTTAAACAAAGCAATCATGATTAGCATGGATTAGCCAGGTTTGACCCAGACTAAAGACATCATTAGAAATAGATCACGTAACCGATTCTTTAATTCTCCAGTTTAAGAATCATGGAATACTTGACTGTCTGAAGTCAGTCCACATTCTCCAGTTTAAGAATCATGGAGTACGTGACTGTTTGAAGTCAGTTCACATATTGATAAAGCCATCCTGGCTTGATTAACAAGTGATCATTAATGACAACAAAGAACAGTGAAACAGTAAATGATTTCAGATCTAATATTAGGATGGGTGTTTAGTTAGTTTAAAACTGCTTTGAAGTTAAAAAAAACCAGTCATTCTCACAATGATCAGAATGATTGAAGATAAACAAAACTCAGGAATAATGCTCAGAATTTTCAGTGTTTGGCTATAGATATCGATTCGGTCATTATGATTCCGTTTGGGGCGACATCTTGTCATCACGATAAACCTGAAATTGTTTATACCACTTCAATCAATTCAGATGAGAAACCAACTTACCAGACAATTTTTGTAAGAGAAAAACATACCATTTCTTGGGACAGGGAGTTGATATCACGCTGACAATTCCTTGTATACCAGTCAAGTAGGCTGAAGCATTCCAACCTGGAATGGTTTGAACTTAATTAACTTTATACTCCGGTTGAATTGTTGATATCTTGCTGAATGATAACCAAATCACGTAAAAGAAGAAAGATAGAACCAAATGAAAAGTGTGTTGAAAATTTATATGCGAGCGATGGCGATACAAAAAAAAACTGAAAAGATTTCACCGAGCCAGTTACCCGGCCTGAATTCGATGGCTATCCCAGGTCTTCTTTAAACTTCAAAGACGCGTTCACAACGATCTGGTGTAAACATTGAAAAGCACAGAACAGTTTGCCCTTGGGAACACGAAATCAGCTACTGTTATGCCATGTCACGACTAAAAGTGAAGCAAAAACAACAATCTGCATTCACATACAGAGACTTTCTAGACCTCAATGATGTGAACAAAGCTTATAAGTCTAGACTGGCGGTCATTTGCCACATTGATGTAAATGCTTTTTTCGCCCAACATGAACAAATTCGTCTTGGTTTAACACCAAAGGACCCTGTTGTATGTCTTCAATGGAACAGTCTGATTGCTGTGTCATATGCAGCTAGAGATTATGGAATTGGAAGAATGGACACTCTGCAAAGTGCCAAGTTAAAGTGTCCCAATTTGATTGTTGCTCATACCGCTGTGTTCAAGAAAGGTGAATCAACTTGGAGTTATCCCAATTATTTACCTTCACCTGTTGATCATAAAGTTTCTTTAGATCCATATAGAAGAGCTAGTCGAAAGATCATGAGAATTTTCAAATCCAATTGTGACCATGTTGAGAAAGCAAGTGTCGATGAATCATTAATGGATTTTGGTAGATTGGTGTTTAGGAAGCTACTTGAATTGTTTCCCAGTTTTCTTGAAGGTCTGGAAAGTGTTGACGATCGATTACCTACATTGACTCAAGAAATGGTTGATTCTCTTGTTCTGCAATGGAAAGGCCTTGTGATACCAAAGCCTGGAGAGACTTCAGATGAAGATGGTGAAAGAAACATTGATGACTGGGACGACATATTGTCATTAATTGGATCAAATTTTGCTTCAGATATTAGACAACAGATTGTGGATCAATTGGGCTATACCACCTCTGCTGGTATTGGAAGAGTCAAAACCCTAGCAAAATTGGCTAGTGGTTTCAAGAAACCAAATCAACAAACAATTGTTCGAAATGATGCCGTGGGGCCGTTTCTCAAGAATTTTAAACTGACTGATTTTTGGTCAATGGGTGGTAAAACTGGTGAAGCTATTATGGCTAAGTTGGATGTCCCATATAGCTCACAAGGTGATGAGATAGGCTATATTAGAAACCATTATGAATTGAAGGACTTATACTTGCTTTTCCCAGATGATCGTGAATTGGCTACTAGGTTGTACAAAATCATAAGAGGCGGGCTGGCCGATGAACTTCAACCGAAGATAGATCTAAAATCTATGGGTTCCAATAAGAATTTCAGAGGTAACTCGGTCTCTTCAAGCAAAGATTTATTGCCTTGGTTTGAAGTTTATGTTGGTGACTTGTTGTTAAGAGTTCAAGAATTGGATGAAGAGAACCAAACTCATAAACGACCAACCAAGCTGGGAATTACTTTTCGAAACAAGGCACTGGAAATTCACTCAAAACAATGTACATTGGTTCCCATAAAAGACATAGAAAAACTCAGGAAGAAACTGCTTCAATTATGTGCTGATTTGCTAAAAGGCTTGGAAAAATCCTGGACTGGAAGTCGTATGTACCCCTCTACCAATTGTGGAATCAATATTGGAAGCTTCAAGGATGTTGACGGTTTCAATTCTTTGGACGATCTAGCCAAAAATATTAGAAAAAAGAAGAGGAATATCCAGGACGGAATTGAAAATGGAACTGAGACTAATAAAGTGACTACGGATTTCAAAACTACCAACAACGAATTGTTCGAATCTAATTATGTTTCTAGAAAATCGGAGTCAACACAACTTCAGCCAGTAAAAAGAAGTAAAGTTAAGAATGACATTATCTCATCTCTAGGTAACATGAAAAGACACTCATCATCCCCATCACCATCTCTAGCTATAGATCCAGAATCAACTTTGGTTATAACTACTGAATCTTCCTCTGAAACTGATGTATATGCTGATATTAAAGACAAATTGGATATAGAAGCTCAAGATTCCACGGGAACTGAAACCACTTTCCAATCAACTGATGAATTTTTGTGTGAAAAATGTGGTGCCAAAATCCAATTAGCTGATCAGGTTGAACATCAAGACTATCATTTGGCTCTGTTATTGGACTCAGAATTCAAGTCTACTGAAAGAATGAGTTATGGTGAAAGACTTTTGATGAACAGAACCTCCAGTAACAGCAAAACTCGTAAGACTAAGAATAAGGTAAACGCCAATGATAAAGGACAATCACGTTTACCATTTTAAAACCGACTTTTGTGTAATTCTTTACTAATAAATTTACTTTTGAATATTTACTTATTTGTTGAATTGAAATTCGAAATATGTACAAACTAAAAACTCAAAACTTGAAAATATCAGTGAATGTATGAAACGTAAACAAACGATTCGAAACTACTGAAGTAGCAGACTAGTAACTATAAACATGTAACTTACTCGTAAACTCTGGTGATCATACCAGTACCGACAGTCTTACCAGATTCTCTCAAATTGAATCTTTGACCGACTTCGACAACGACTGGGGACAACAACTCACAGACCAATTCAACATTGTCACCTGGCGCAACTTGCTTAGAGTGGTCTTCCTCGGTTTCTGGAAACTTCAAAGTAACGTTAACGTTGGAAGTTCTAATGTACATTTGAGGAGAGTAGTTTTCAGAGAATGGGGTGTGTCTACCACCTTCTTCCTTAGTAGTAATGTAAATGGAAGCCAAGAACTTCTTGTAAGCCTTAACGGAACCTGGCTTGGCCAAAATCATCCCTCTCTTGACTTGTTCTCTTTTGATACCTCTCAACAAAATACCTGGAGTGTCACCACCTTGAGCGGATTCCAATTCCTTGTGGTACATTTCAATACCGGTGACAGTAGTCTTCAAAGAACCTTCTTTACCACCAACCAATTCAATTTCTTCACCCTTCTTCAAAGTACCTCTTTCGGCAGTACCAGAAACGACTGTACCTCTTCCAGAAATGGAGAAAACTTCATCAATTGGCAATAAGAATGGTTGATCCAAATCTCTAACTGGGGTTGGAATGTATTCATCGACAGCATCCATCAATTTCAAGATAGCTTCCTTACCAATTTCAGGTTGTTTATCTTCCAAAGCACACAAAGCAGAACCCATGATAACAGGAGTGTTATCACCATCGAAACCATAAGAAGAAAGTAGTTCTCTCATTTCCATTTCAACCAATTCCAACATTTCAGGATCATCAATAGTATCAACCTTGTTAACAAAGACAACTAAGTGTTGAACACCAACTTGTCTAGCCAAAAGTAAATGTTCCCTGGTTTGAGGCATTTGACCGTCAGTAGCAGCAACGACAATAATAGCACCATCCATTTGAGCAGCACCAGTAATCATATTCTTAATGTAATCTTGATGGCCCGGACAGTCAACGTGGGAGTAATGTCTGTTCTTGGTTTCGTATTCAACATGGGCAGTAGAGATAGTGATACCTCTAGCTCTTTCTTCAGGAGCCTTATCAATGGAGGAGTAATCCAAGAATTCAGCACCACCAGCTTCAGCCAAAACCTTGGTGATGGCGGCGGTCAAAGTAGTCTTACCGTGATCGACGTGACCAATGGTACCAATGTTAACATGTGGCTTGGATCTGTCGAAACTACCAGCAAATCTAACAAAAGACTTTGGAGAAACCTTTGGAACAGAAGCAACTTCATAATATTAATTCACAATTGGAAAATGAGTTCAAGTTAGTATATGTTGTTGAAATAAGTGAGCTGAGTGGTGAAGAGTCGGCATTTCTTCTTCAACACGAATGGTAATTCTGAAGTAAAAAACATACCAGCAGTTCTGTTAAAAGCACGCAAAGCGTTGACAAAGAAACGTCCTGACATTTTTTCAGAGCTTGTGTATGTGGTAAGTCAACACCAAAATGGAAAGGAGTATGAACAGCTTCAACTACTTGCCTGTGCTCAAAATTTTCAGACTGCAGTACATTCGTCAGTTTTGCGAAATTTTGAATAACATGGTGACTTCTCAGTGCACGGGTGTTTCCAAGAATCATTAAGTACAAAGTGGTAGTTGTGTACGTGTGAGTTATGCTGATCAAAGGCCGCACTACGGTATTGAGCTTTAGTATTTGCCAAACCTGTTTTCACCTACAACTTATATACATGCAGGACTTTATAGATAGTTATTCGAATAGAAAAAGCAAATAATTATCAAAAATAGATATTCAAATATGCATATATACTCAAATCATTTATTTAAAGCTTACCCTGCAAATCATCGCTCGTTATGAAGGCCCGCCTACTTAACTTACTGTTCCCCATTAGGTGGTTTTGCAACCTTTTCATCCAAATGGATTCCATGAAGTTGGTCAAATCTCACAGCATCAGTATCATCTGTTTCCCCTTCATCTTCAATGTCGGCGTCTTCATCACTAACCTCCAATCTCAATTCTCCAGTAGGGGCCTCTTCATCATTACTCACTGTCGCTCTTGCAGTTTCATTTTCGTTATACTTTGCATAATAACAATCAAGTTCATGTTTCAGTTGCTCGTTGTCCTTTTTGATGAAAGATTGCAAAGAGTCATTCAATGGCAGCATTGTGGTATTTTCAAAAACCGACTCCCTCACATAAATCAATGTCATTCCTCTTTCAAATTCTTCCATAGAGTATGCCTTTATCTTGTCCTGAACGTCAGCAAAATCAATTTCATAAAAGTCAAAGTTCTTTTCATCATCTAACAGGTATCTCGTATAAACCCACTTCTTAGTCGTCTTATCTAAATAGTAAAATTCAGATTCCGTTAAAATAACACCGACCAAAACAAATGGCTCAAGCTGTTCCCTCAAATCACCCAGAATGGAATCAATGTCAAATAAATCAACCATGTTTTTTTGTTGGTTCAGTTCGAGGAATTTGTTAGTTCTTGATTGTTTATATTCTTGTAGATGTGCTTCAATAGATAAAATTTCCTCGTGTGCACGTTTTGTTTCTTCTAAATTCTCACTATCTTTCTCCAAATACTCTGCAGTTCCACTTAATAAGCTGGAAATTTTCTTACCTTTGAAAACTCTAAGCTTCATGGATTGTGCGTTCAATTTTGATATCTGTTCACTAATGCTTTTCAGCTCCTTTAGTTTATCGGAAACCAAATGTTCATATTCTTGAGTATAGATTTGAAAGAATACTTTTTCGTCTAGCTCAAAACCTCCTGTAATTGGATCACCATCACTGTCAAGTGAAACTGTCACAATATCGCTGATGTTCACAAAATGAGAAGAACCTAATAACTCAAAGTCGTGACCCCACAGAGTCTTGTGCATAATTTTGTAGATGTTTGTATCCAAAGACGATGGCTCAACGGGAAACAATTTATAGCTTTGGAAAGATTCATGCCCATAAGAAGTTGATGTTATACTAGAAACAAATAGTTCGTTCATTGGAGCCTCCAATTCGTTTGTACCAAACAGGGTAACCAAGGAATCTAGAATGAAAGTGATAAATTCCGATACAGCATCATACTCGTCTGTAATCAACTTTTGAGTTGCAATGGTCAAGTTCCTAATCGAAGCGAACGCTCTGTCACTATCACCTGTCAAGAAGGCTAGATATCTTTGAATTTCAAGAGTAACCTTAGGTTGCTGTAGACATTTCTCTTTCTTCCACCAATGTGGGGCAAAACCATAATCATCAGATGCTGGGGTGAGTACCGTATTTCTGAACTTTGTCACATTTGAAAAGATCATAAGAAGAGGAGCAAAGACGCTTTCTAGCATACGGGACTCCAATGGCAAAAGCACCCCAGGTTCTCCCTGCTTTCTTTGAAAACGGGTTGGATCTTCATAAACATCATATGATTCTGGGACATGTATGCTTTCGTCCTCTGTGGCAGAGGTTGTTTGAACACCATATCCAAATTGAGCAATTCTGGACTTCACATCCTCGTCAATTTGAACAGAGGCAGTTGGAGAAGGCTGATGTGGTTGATTGGTATGGTGTTCCACGTTTGGTCCGTAGACATAATTCGTACCATTATCGATTGATTCTGACCCGAGAGGAATTAGTTGCATATTCTTCTCTTCTTCCTCTGTTGTATAATGTGGTAATTCTGGTGAAGGGTCTAACACATGATTGACTGCTTGCTCGATGTTATTATTGTACCTCTTCAAAGCATCTCTCGCATCTTCAGCCGAAATACCCAATTCCATCAATTTCGAAACGTTTTCTTCCATGATTGTTGTTGGTGATGTTGAGTGAGATAATTGGTGGACAATTAATTAATTGGAAATTACACACTGCATGTAACTTCCCAAACCTTCAACGATTGGTACTGTAGACCGATGTCACAAACGAGAAATCAACAGTATGCTTCGCTCTCATATGTCTCAGATGTTTCGTTTTCACTGGTGTACAGGTGTATGTGAAAGTAATTGCACTCTACAGCTATCTTGAAAGTGTGCATAAACTATTAACCAAAAAAACAGATCAAATAAAACCCAGAAGTTAAGAACTTATTATACAATGCTATAGAAGAGCTACATGCTTATGAAAGTGAAGATGATTAATTGAGCATCTCCGAATATACAGCCAACATATGGATACATCCAATATCGAACAGAAAGCATCGACAATTCAAAAATCAAAAATGTACGGAATAACCAGAATTAAAAGGCATCTGGAAGTCTTTCGATGACATAAGAGTGTGAGCCAACACTCATGATGGGAACACCTGGAACTTTTCTTATTCTTCTTTTCAAATCAGCATCATTTGTGGCAACGATAAAACACTTATGTTGCATCACCCTGCTCACAAGACAGTCATCTGCATATGTACCTTTATGAGAACATGTCAATCTCTTGATTCTTGGATCTTTAGCCAAGGTCAAAGCAATACGGTATCTGTGACCTAATTTCTCTAATTCTGCCAACACACAATCTGTAACCATTGGAACACATTTGGCATATAGGCAGTCCATCATTCCTCTAACAATATCGATCTTTTTCTGTATACTGAAGTTGAAAAAATTGGTATCAATCAATATCTGGTATGGTGGTCTGATAGCTTCATTGAACTGAAAAAATAATGCTGATGACATCTGAGGAACAGCTCTCACCAATTCTTTGTCATCTTGTTGTTTCTTTGGTTTTTCTTGGTTATCCTTCTTACGGGAATCTTTCTTTGAGAGTATACGTTTTGTTTGTGCAAACTTTCTTGTCTTTTTGGCTTTTCCCATTGTGATATAATATGCTGATGTGAATTTTTTGAAGTGTTTATTTGGGTAATGAACAACGAATAACCATCTAGGTACAGGAGAAGTGATAAGAGCTAGGATCATGAAAAAAAATTAATTTTTTTTTTTTGGAGCAGTAGCTGCACAGCCCAAAACTGATTTCCACGGAACTTCTTCTACCAGTAAGGAGGAGTACACTAAAAACTAAATTGGCCTGATTTGATGCCGAAAATTCGAACAAACGGTACAAGTTCTGATATAAATAAATACTCGACTATGTATCAAAAATTAATGACTCAAAAAATGGTGGAATCAGCTAGAAATTTTGAAAGGCCAGTTTGTCATAATATTCCTCAGAATATAAGGACAAGTCAATATCTTTTATAGGCGGTCCTGTGAAAATGTGAGCTCGCCCTCTCAAGTTCCAGCATTAATACAGACAAACGAAACCCTGGATTATTCGCTTCGCTTTTACTGGTGGTGAGAATAGAATCTAGATACAAGAAAGAAATCAGGTATAATATTTGCTGGTATATATATCAAAAAAGAAAAAGAAAAAACAATAGCGGATGAACACAAACGTTAACTATTAAATACTGTACAAATTAAAAACACAAATCAACATCTTCTGTAACTCTAGTACTTAAAATCAAATTAACAATACAGCAAAGTTCAATCAGTGAACTTAAAACTACCACTAGCTAAAGTTATACTTCCACCACGGTAAGAGCCTCTCTTCATCTTGTTCTTATTCTTGGTAAAATCTTTACCTCTAACTCTACCTAGTTTTTCGTTAGCCAGTTGGCCCCATGTGCCAGCGGCACCTTTGTACGTGTTATCCATCAATTCTTCACCCTCAAATGAAATCTTAGAACGATCAATTCTTGAGAAATGTTTTCTTTGTCCTGGTTTCAGTTCATCCAACTCTGCTGGGATTGGGCTTGATTTTCTACTGTTTGGTTGTGTTGTTGACGATGATGAAGATTGAGATGAGGCATTGGATGATGGAGGTGCTTCAGTTTTAACTTTTTTTGATTCCTTTTCTGAATCATCATCTTCTTGCTTTCTCTTTTTGGAAGACTGGTTTTTTTCGTCATCGGAGTCGGAATCTGAATCATCAGAAGAGCTAGAATCATCATCACTTGAGCTGTCACTATCAGAATCATCGCTTGAGCTATCGGAATCAGACTCACTTGAGCTGTCACTATCAGAATCATCGTTTGAGCTATCGGAATCAGACTCACTTGAGCTGTCACTATCAGAATCATTGCTTGAGCTATCGGAATCAGACGCACTTGAGCTGTCACTATCAGAATCATTGCTTGAGCTATCGGAATCAGACTCACTTGAGCTTGAACTATCATTACTGTCTGAGTCTGAATCTGAACTGTCATCACTTGAACTGTCTGAGTCGGAGTGGGAGTTATCATCTTTCTTTTTATCATCCACTTTGGTGCCATCTGAATCTGAATCACCGTCTGAATCACTTGAACTATCATCGCTGTCTGCGTCTGAATCTGAGTCCGAACTCTCATCACTTGAGCTGTCAGAATCGGAGTCGGAGTCTGAGCTATCACTGTCGCTATCATCTTTCTTTTTATCATCTACTTTGGTGGTCTCTGAGTCGGATTCACTGTCACTGTCACTGTCAGAATCGGAGTCTGATTCTGAATCTGAATCAACATCCATCTTGTCTTCTTCCTTCTTTGTCTCCTCTTCTTTTTCCTTTTCTTCAGCCTTGATAACATCAACAATCTTACTAAAGATTGAACTATCAACCAATAATTCTTCCAATGAAACGCCAACTGGTTTCACGATAATGTGTTTTCGGATGATTTCTTTCTCAAGCTCACTTGACGCTTTTGGGAATGGTTGACGTTTAAGAAAATCAAGTATGTATAGATAGATGTAACTTGAAATTTTTGGATCAGTTAATAGACCACATGAAGATTTTGAAGATGTGCTTTTTGTATTCTTTTTTCCCATTGTTGTGTTTAATTAAATGATTGTTGTATTGGCCCTTTTGGTAGTTTTCCTGTGTTTGCTGTTGATATTGGGATTGAACCAAGATGATGTTGACGGTGACAATAAAAAGGGAACAAGAAGATAGTTAAGAGAATTAGAAAAGGGAAAAAAAAATTACAATTTTTTTTTCTCTGACTTGTGTGTCGCACGACTCAAACCTTGTATCTTGAAAATTCTATCACAAGATCCAATATACATGGAGTTACCAACCAGCCGACTCAACGGCTAACTAGTACCATTGTCTGTAGATATTTAGCCAAAATATTTAATAATGTATGCATAGTTATATAAAATTGGAGGTTCAATTAAAATCAATAAAAAAGGAAAACGCACAAGGTTAAACGGTTGGATATGTACAAATCAAATCAACACTATAGTAGAAATTCAATAACGAAAAAAACAGAGACAAATAAGAAACAAAGGCAAATGTGTATAGATGAGCAAAAAGAGTAAGAAACCAGTTATAAAATGAAAAAAACAATAAATAAATTGAAAGTAAAACGGGGTGGGAAGTAGAAACAAAAGTATCCGACAATCAATGTAGAAAAACTCAACTCAAACCCACAATTTCATGAAAAAAGGGAGTAACGTTGCCAAAGGGAGATAAAAACAGTAGTCAAAGCAAACACATCGAAGAGAAAAAATCGCATAACCAACGAGAAAAAAAAATAAAACCCAAGTAGAATAAAGCATGCAAGAAGTGATAATGTATAGTATAAAAATAAATTGATGCAAGGGGAAATGGTTTAATGTGTGAAGATGCCTCGCTTAGAGTACAAAAAAGCGTCCGGCAACGGATTGAAAAACGCAAGAAAAGCAATCAGTAGTGAGAAGGATCAAATGAGAAAAGGTGGGTAAAGAAAAATAACCTTCATAAAGAGAACATTTGTGGGAAACGGCGTGGGTAAAGGATGGTTCATCAATCTATTATATAGCGTGTCATGAGAATATTGGGTGGCAAACAATGGAATAACACAAAAAAACTGAAACGTACAGGATCATAATGTATGGTGGTAAAAAATCAAAGGAAGGACTAGAATTGAATAAGAAAAGTAGGCAAATGGACAGAAAAAAATATCAAATGAATTCAACTAAGCTTGTTGAATACCCATTTGGTACTTCTTCTTCTTTTCCCAAGCATACTTGATGGAATTAGTTAAACCAGCAGTTAAAACACCTTTCAGAGATTGGATTAAAGCGGCTTGACCAACAGTATCTTCAATAGTTTGTTGTAAGTTCTCTACTAGTAATTCGTCATGGGCCATTTTGGAGATAAATTCATTTTGATTAATCTTGACGGTATTTGAAACAAATTCCCAGTCATTCAATGGGATTTCAGTGATATCTTCAGTAGATTTGGACAACTGTTGTAAATCCAAAAATGATAATTCATTTGATTGTTTAACTGGTTTCAAGTCAAGGTTGTGTGGTAATTGACCCAACACTTGTAATGAGAACAAATCTTTTGATAATTCATTTGAGTAAGTATTGGCATATTTGGCAAACAATCTCTTTCTAAATTCACGAGGTAAATCAACTAAGATTTGAGCCTTTTGGTGGCAATCCAAGTTAATATCGAAGACATGTTCAGCAACTTCTTCTTGGTTGGTGGCACCACAGTTATGTTCAATTAATGATGGGAAATAGTTTTGCAGTAATGGCAAGTATAACTCTCTAAATTGTTTAAACTGGTTCTTGACAATGTTTTCAACCTTCTTAGGGTTTTCACCATTAACCTTCAATCTTGGATCACCCATATAAGATAACTCAGCAATCATCAAGTATAATTCAGATTCCTTAACTTTATGCTTATTCAACAACAATAAAGATAATTTAATGGCGTTTGTCAAGTTATATTGGTTCAACAAAGACATGGCAGGTGAGTTCCTTATGAGGGCGGTTGGCTTATGTAATCTTCCAGCAATGTACATGGTTCTCCAATTAGTTAAATCCTCCATCATATTGTCAACAGAAGTGACACCATATTTCAACTCCAAGTTTTCACCTTCAATAGCTTTGGTCTTCTTGAAGTTCATTTTAACAAAAGGATTAAAATAAACACCAGCACCAAATTCCTCAACCCTGGCAATAAAATTTGAACCAAAATGTTTCAAACTAGAATAATGATCAGGGTTTTGATTGATATTCAAGGAGTGCCAGTGATCAGGATAAGAAACGGCAAACATCATGTCCATTTGAGCACTTGATAAGTCTGACTGAGCACCTTGACTAAACACTTTTGAACCATAACCGAAGGCAAAACGAATAGGAGCATTAAATTCCCACAGAATATTTTTGAGTAATTTATCCATCTTGGCATCATTTGAAACCAATTGATTGGAACCAAATTTATAAGGTAATTGATTGGCATTTTTCAATTCTTTGATAGAACGCAAGTAATAGTTGAAATTGACAGGAGTAGATTTCAGTTTTGTTAATTTTTCATCCAACCAAGTGAATTTATGTTCTTCTTGTAAATTTGATTTTTCTTGTCTGGCTAAAAATGAGTCAGTTTCGTATAAAAATTTTCTGGAAGATGTTTTATTTTTTTGAAACAATTTATCTAGCAATACTTGGTCTTCGAAAGCTGGATCACCGAAAGATGAAGCACCTGGACCAGATGAGTTAAATCTTTTCGCTGAAGTGAGAGCCAGAATTTTTGTTGAGGCCGGCATGGACCTTTTCAGGGTATGTGATTGTAATTGCAAGTGTAACATGATTGTAGTTGTTGGACTATATGTGATAAAAGAGTGATGGAAGTTGGAGCTAGGTTGTAAAGGAGTTGTAAGGGCAAATGATATAGAAGATATAGGGTGTGTGACAGACTGCAGATAAGAAGGAAGTGGGGTGGGAAGTGAGGAACTTATAAAGAGTCAAGATTGAAGTAGGTATAGCAGTAGTAGGATGATTTCTGAAGGCTGACACTACTGACCGCTCACCAGCCATCTTCCAATATGTATCCACGTAGTAACGATTGTCGTGTCCTGTCCAGCCACTCAAATTTCAGTCGACATCAAGATTCATTAGATTCATTTGATTCCTCTCATGTGCAGTCGTCACGAGTCACGACGGCCACCTACCTTACCTTATCTGCCACTTGTCGATACGTGACACTGATCCATTCCCTTGTCGACACTCTGTCTCTGTCTCTCTCACATATTCTAGACTTCTCACTCACTGGATCGAGACAGTCGACGACACCTCACACAAGCTTTTATTAGACAGTGATCGATCTCGAACAACTGATCAGCCTCTCATCCATGCACTCGTTCACCCGAGGCGCTATATGCATATAACGCGTAGAGCAACGGAGATAGGCTTATCCGGTCTCCTTATACCCCGGTCTCGGACACACTAGTAAATGTGAACTGTGAGGTCGTGTAGATCACAAAATCACATGAAACAACTGTCGGACTCGAGCATTCAACATGTATATAGATGTCGACCTATGATAATGATGAAATCTGTTATTTGTCGACCTATAGTTTTAGCTTTTAGGGCAAGTGATTCTCTTACGTAACAGATGACATAAAGCCGACAATGTTGAGTGATTTCTAAGATTTTCTATCGACTTCCATCTGCAAGCAAATGTTTGCTCATGGTATAATTAACACGTTTAAAATTCAAATTTGAGTCAATATTATGGTTGTCGATATCTATTTAGTTAAAATAAGTGGGGTGTTCACTGTTACTGCTTTCACATGGCATGATCGAAATTGTTGGAAGAGTACGTGACGTGATCACTTATACCTGAAGATCTGAAGTTTTCTTCAAAGTTCAACATACGTGTCGTCAGATACCACTTCGGCCCGTTTGATCAATCATAGCTAATTCATGAGAAGAGTCAAGGACAATCGGACAGTCAAGACCGCGCTCCGTTTTACTAGTAATTGCGTATTTGGGAAATACGACTTCACTAAAAGAATACGCCCCGCACCATTCACACTTACTAAGGCAGGTTATTTAATGGCGCGTTCGCTTATGTAATTCATCATTACCAATCGAGACAACTGTCAGGCTGTGAAAGGATTTTTGAAACGTATGCATCAAAAGCAACTTTAAACAGCATTTTCCAACTTCCTTTTTTATCTGTGACATGAATTCTGCCAGAATAGTGAGGATGATAACTAAACGACAAACTTAGTGGAATTGATATGGAACTCGGAATGGGTCAATGTTCGGATCAGGACTCCTAGACTTGTATCTAAGTGGTTTTGTAAGATTGATATAGCTGATGGATGAAATCAGTGATGATTCTCCTTCCTCTTCCAGATGGGCCTCTCAAGGTTCCAGCAGTCCTAGAACAGGGTTAAAGGGAGAAACAGGAGCCTTAAGTAGACGAGACAGGGACAGCACAGAGCAGAGGTTCCACCACTTCTGGTGCCCTACGCTGAGCCGGGCCTCCATGTACCATGCTTACCTAAGCCAAAATCTCCCCAAATACGGTCAGACACTAAAGGACGATCGTCCCAGATCACGTGTTCCCAGACCGAAGTCTATCGGGATTAGCGACGATCAGTGACCTGTGATATCGGCAGAGTCACTGGTTCCCTGACAAATTCTGTTGTCGAAGCAATTTAGTGTCTCTAAATTTGAATTATAGGCTTCGGTTTGCTTTTTTTTACTGTGGCGTGAACTGTTGTTCCCGTGGTGGGTGGTGGTCTGGTCACTGGTGGAGCACCTTGTAAGCTTTTATAATTCGTATACGCGTATCATACCACAGAATGATCTAACCATGAATTCATAAATGGAAGTAGACCTGGTGTACATACTTTGGGAGATGGTTCTCAGTTGAGGTCTCCAAGAAAGATACAATAGTTGACTTTCTCCAATGGAACAATACTGGATCCCTTACTGATGCTACTGTAGATGATGACAAGACAGTTGTCATGGGCATGTGAAGAGACGGAAAGTGCCAGCAGGCTAAGAATGAAATTTTGTCTAGCTCCCGACTAGGACCCAAGGGAAGAAGAAATGAACTTGTAGCAGTGACCAATATCACCTTCTTGGTAAACCGGCTATCACAGGCAATGATCATGAATATCATTGTAGTGTAACCATTATGTTCTATGTGTGTGTTGTGTTCACAGTTGATCTTTGGTAACCAACTTGTTCCTCTTCCTCTTTCCAAACTTCCCAGCCGCTATGTACTTACACAAAAAGAAAACAGGGATTCAGGCAAGAAACTTGCCTCTATATAGTAGAAGTCCAAAGTATATCTCACGTTGTCCGGGTAAGTCTCAATCAGCTTTGACTCAAACTGAGCGAACCAGCTTAGCCAGCTTAGCCAACTTAGCCAAGTGCCCCACAGATTGAACTCTAAACAGGTCCCATTACAAATCTCACAAGAAAAGCACAAGGGCAC
>JAKTRY010000019.1:0-77198 GCA_030579935.1 Ambrosiozyma cicatricosa | reverse complement strand
CCGTGTGGCAGTACAATTGGGGCTGAGTGAGCGGCGCAGCATCTGATTCCTCACAAGGCCAATGTTGGCCGATTGGTCTAGTTGGTTATGGCACCTGCTTAACACGCAGGTAGTCCCCAGTTCGAACCTGGAATTGGTCATTTGTTTTTCAAGTCTTTTGCACTCCAGGACTTAAGTATTAAAATACGGATCGATAAAATCTGTTGCGACATGGGAAACTTTGTCAAAGTGTTTTTCGACCACTGAAAGCTTGTGTAAGCACGCGACTTAGTTGACCTGGAAAATTTTATAAAGTCAGTCTTCACTGTTCAGAGCGTACGGTACGCTCTTTCACTTTTTCAATCAAGCACAATATGTACCTTAAATACTGTTGATCACACACCTGTATATCAACCAGATATAGTTAATAACACTAACACATTTCTGTATAGCGTCATACAAATGTCAGCACAATTGAAAAATATCCCAGTGAAGCTCATAGTGGCAGCTGGACAAGCAGCACCAACTCCACCTGTTGGTCCAGCCTTAGGTTCCAAAGGTGTGAAAGCTATCGACTTTTGTAAAGAATTCAACGCCAGAACAGCAAAATACCAACCCGGAACACCAATACCTGTCAAGCTTACAGTGAAGCCAGATCGATCATTCAGTTTTGATATCTCATCTCCTTCTGTGTCATGGTTGTTGAAACAAGCCACAGGATTAGAAAAAGGCTCTGATGTTATAGGTAAGGGTAAGGCCGCAAAGAATGGTCAATTTGCCGCTACAATTACCTTGAAACATGTCTATGAAATTGCTAAGATCAAACAAACTGATGCTGTTCACGAAGATATACCTTTGAAGGAGATTTGCAAAAGTGTGATCAGTACAGCCAGAACTTTGGGTATCCAAGTTGTTTTGTAAGGTTAGAAGATATTACCAAACTCTATGAATGCAAACCAGTTGTCACCTATGACTTAATTTCTGTATATAGTTTCCAATAAATTCATCATGTTTAATGTACGTTAGAATGAAAACGAACCGACCGCAGTAAAGAAAGTAGTATGAATAAATCAATTTAGTAAAGAAGCTATAAAACAATAAAAGGGTGACAAGTGTCTAAAAAATGAATAACTTCAATGTAAACAGAATTAATATACACGGCAAGAGTATTGAGAACTTCACATGTTCCGATTCTTTCTTTGTTTTTTCGTTTTCTTTCTGGAACCAGATCTATTGGCACCAGATTCTAATTTTCTCTTATTTCCATTCTTTTCATGAACAGTATTAGGAATGGAAACAGATTTGTGTGTTAGGCGGCTATACACCAAAACATACGCACCTTCTTCACCCAAAGCATCTCTTGGTCTCAATCTATTCACGTACTCATCATCGTATGTTGCCCAACTGCCATCTGGTTGTCTGCAATGAGCAATGTAATGTCCACTTGAAACCGATCTACCTTGATGAACGATCACGGACATGAGCTTATACTTCGTTGGTGTGTTCATTTTGGTGGTGTATTCAGTTAAATCAAGTATGTTTGGATATGAGACGTTTGTTTTAACTTTCATTGAACTTGTACCATCAAATCTAAATCTTTTCAGGTGAATCGTTAGGGTTTCTGGTGCTCTTTCTATAGTAGAAAACTTCACGGCTGTAGTTGTTTTCTTGCAGTTTTCACAGGTATAACCAGACTTATCTTTCTTATCAGTTTTTAACATTTCTAGGGAGAAAAAATCACGTATAGATGACTCGATCGGATATGCTGAACGCTGTTTAGGAGCTTTCAGTGGCAGAAGCTTTGGTCCTTGTACTGAAACTGGAATTGTCTGTCGTTGATCATTAGCATGAGTAGTAGCTGGTTGCTTTTGTGGAGATGGGGAACGAGTCTTTGGAGGAGTGGCAGATTTTTGATTTTCAGGCTGAGACAATTCCGGTGTTGTTGATCTGCTTCTTTCAGCTTCTTCAGCGTTCAGTATTTTTTGACCCAACAGGCTAGATAATGAGTCCTTGGAGTTTGGATCTGTTGACTTGGATGCTTCAATCTTAGACTTTAATGTGGAGAGTTGTTCTGTGTTGATCACACTGCTGGCACGCTTCTTTCTGTTGTCGAGGCCCAATGATAAATCATAAAACTCTTGCTGTGTTGAGGAAGTATGTCCACAACTCTGGCAAGTGACAGTTTGGTTCAACAATCCACCAAATATATCATATATGATACTCTCGTTCAGCTTGACACCACGAGGTGTAGAATCTTCCTGTAATCTGGATATCAACGACATGTAGTATTCATGGGAGTCCTCTTGTTGCCATTCTGACATCATGCAGTTGATATCACCAAGTTTTCTAATAAGTTTCTTAGGGTTGATATACTTGGGCCTCTTCTCGCTTCTGTTGTCTAGCTTGTACATTCTTGCAACGGTGTCGGCTAATGTCTTAGTAACGGAGTCATTCTTGATTGTTGGAGCATACTCATCATTATGAACATCAACCAAATAGTGGAGCAGAGCTGGAATGTGACACAAAGCTTGAACAGCCGAATTAGTGTAGCAGGTAACACCATGATTCAATAGACCCAATGGTGGAGGCTGTGACTTGAATTCTCTCCAATTCTTGTAAATTCTAGTGGATCTGTTGGTGCCTTGATCAAGTGGCGTTTCATCTAAATCATAAAATTCTTGCAAATCAAATGAAGAGCTAACAAGTTTCTGTTTCGTCGAGTCCTCGTCTGAAGATGTTGGAGGTGTACTTTGCTTATCGCTGTTCTCTTCTTTCATGTCAGGGGGTGATTCATTTCTTTCATCCGCAGAACCTTCATATGCTTCTTTCTTCAATAATTCCAAATTTTCTGGCTCTGGATCAGAAACTGAATTAGGGGTATCCCCTTCTGCACTTGAACTCTCATCATTTGAATCATCGCTCTCTTGCCCACTACTGCTATTTGAATCTTCATCCGCAGTTTGAAAATCATCATCGTCTTCGTCATCATCATCATCTTCTTCTTCTTGTGGTTGTGATTGTGGCTGTTGTTGTTGTTCATTATTTTTCTCATTGTCGCTGGAACTTTCATTCCTAGAATTTTGTAGAGATATGATTCCATCCTCATCGGGACTCTGGGAACTTTCAGATGCCAAGGTTTTCAAAGTGTCTTCTGTACTGATTGTTGATTCTTGATAGTTTTTGGATGATTCATCAGATTCAATTAACGTACTTGTTGGGGTTATACCTTTACTAATTTTTGAGGACTTAGGAGATTTCGGAGTCAACTTCTTCTTTTCCTTTTTCGATAGATATTTGGATTCTGTATATCTCGCAACAGCTTCGTACATAGATTTTGGTCTTGCCATGGCTTTTTGTTGTTGCTTTTCTGAAGACTGAGGTGGTGATGATGCAGCTGTTTGCGGGTTTTCTGTGATGGACTTATTTGAATCAAAGGGTTTGCTAGTGCTTTTGAACGTGATATAAGATGCTGGCTTTATTGACACTTTGTCTGGAGTACGAGCGGGCTGAAAACTCAATGGATTGGAGAGTATACGATTTATTATTGGAGAAAAATGTTTATTTGTAGCTGAATCAGAAGTGTCTGTTGGGTTAGAGGATATCATGAATGTTCTTTGTAATTGTGTCTATGTGTCAAAACCTTCAGTTGAAAGTGGAAACTAGAAAAATTGAATGATTCAAGATAAATTAGCAAATGAGAATACTGAGTTTTTTATTCTAAGCTTTGCAAAATTGAATTTTGATGACTGATGTAGAGTGTAATTGTGCAATCAAATGATTAGTTGCCAGTTATATGATTTTTCAAAGGGTGATTCTGAAAGCTGCTTATTAGAGTGTTTTCTCACTTATCAAAAATTGGAGTAGAAGAAAAGAGAGACCAAAATGTGGGAATCAGCAGAAAACTAGCAATATTGAAACACCCAAAATACAAAATACAGCTAAATTTTAATGATCATCACGGTTCAGTTCACCTTAAAAAAAATTTATAGCAAATTTCTTTGCTTACAAAAACAAGCGAAAAAAAATATTTTCTGGCCTATATAATTTATAATTCACATTGGGGCGCTCGCATTATTTCCGACGCGTCGTCGTCGCAAGTAAACATCCATTTTCGATCATTCGATTGGCAATTGCACGGGTGCTCTCTGCTAGATATATGCTACAATTAACTACTTCATATACAATCTGCGCGGTAAATTAGGTTAGGCCTCCGATCTTGTACCTTCAAAAACGGATACATGCAGATTCAAGATATACTAAAGAGCTTCGAAATCAAGTTGTTACCAAATAAGCAATTGTATATTCAGAATCATAAGAAGTAAATAAGTACTGATTATAATCTTCAAGTTATTATTCTCCAAGGAAAATGAAAGCTTTAATGGTAAACCAACCATCGTTAAATAAGGAGAAAATATTGTTCGCCAGGTTGTCTTGTAATATGTGACCTGTTTCTGCACTCCCATGAAAAAGCTGAACAAAAGTGTAGGTGGAATGAAAAATTGATAGTAGTCTACTGTGAACACCAAACAGTTGCCATTGATGGAAAATTTCATCATGTTTGGATTGAAATGAGCAACTCACATTGAGAAATCAGATTATGTCGCAGAGAAGTTCTTGGTCAGGCAAAACAGTTGAAAGATTAAGATAGAACAGATCATGAAACTCTTACACTAGTATATTGGTAGTGGCTGATGGGTTGTAGATCAAGGCTTTGCAGAAGAGTCAGGAGTAAGGACTTCGTTGAAATTTCAATGTGATAGCAGTGGGTGGAAGACATGTGTACACAGTTATCATGTTGTTTTTTCGAACTAAAACCAACGAGATAGTCTATTTGTTGTCTTTGGTCCTCCTCATAATATGATGATAAATGTTCGTGTGTACTATCCTGTTCTTGGATTTTAACAAGGAAAAGTTGTCTAACTTAGGAACGTGTATAAACCGAAAAAAAAAATCTTGGTACAATTGTCGCATCAACTAATTTTATTGGTGTCCAAAATATCAAAGTCAGATTCTCGTGAATTAACCACATTAAGCTTTTAAAGCAACAACAAGAAAACCAACTTTCTTATTTTTTATCAGATCTTAAAAACAACAGCTAAACAAGATGGCCATTCAATTTTTGCTTGCGTTGAACAGACAGGGAAAACTTAGGATATCAAAATGGTACGCCAACATTCCAGAGTCACAAAAAAGACAGCTAATACGAAAAGTGCACAAGTTAATATCTTCAAGAGATCATCAAAAACAATCGAACTTTGTCCAATTTGAAAACCAAAAGTTGATATACAGAAGATATAATGGGTTATATTTCATAATATGTTGCGATTTGGTTTCCAAAGATAATGAACTAAGTTATTTGGAAGTCATTCATTTGCTTGTCGAGATCTTGGATGTCTACTTTGATAATGTGTGTGAGTTGGACTTGATCTTCAACTTCTACAAGATTTATGAGGTGCTTGATGAACTTATATTGGCAGGTGAACTACAGGAGACGAGTAAAGATCTTATCCTAAACAGATTGCATTATTTAGACGCTTTATCTTAACCGAATTTAATGATACAACCTCCAATATACTGTTTGAGCTATCTTTTTCATCTATCCCTGTTTGCTTATAAGAATAACTAGAACGATCTGCTATGAATACCACTTTTTGTACATTTATATCACACGTAATATACGGATGTCGTTTTTGAAATGAAAAATGTTTAAAAATACTGTAGGAAAAGGCTCAAATGATGTGCAACGAATCACACACCAAATCATGAAGAATAAAAGGAGAAAACAAAAAAATAAACAAAAACCAAATTAAACAATCAGAAAGAAAATGCAACAAAATAAATTAATAAACACAAATTGCAACCCATTTTTTCTTGACAAGAAATGGGAAGGGCTTGCTTCGCTTTCAACAATTGTTTCTTAAGAATAGTTTTGAGTAGTGGTGTGAATTGTATAACAAGTTCTTTGTTTACTTAGTTACCCTTTGGAGCTTCCTTGTAAGAAATACAAGCTTCTTCACCCATGGCAGAGATGATAGTAACAATCAAATCCTTACCTTCATCAAACTCTTCTTGCAACTTATCACCTAATTCACCTTCTGGAGCCTTAACATCATCCTTGGTGTCACCATCATTGGTCATCAAGTTCAAGTAACCGTCATCGATATCCAATAATTGGAATTCAGTTCTCTTGACGAAAGGAACTTCCATGTTGTGGGTGGATGGAGACAAATCTTCCAACTTCTTTTGTGTGAAAATATCCAAAGCAACCAAGTGGACCTTAGCGTGACCATGCTTACCAGTCTTGGAGGTAGACATGTCAACAATCTTACATGGTCTACCCTTGATGACAACGAAACCGTTCTTTCTCAAGGCAGAACATTGTTGTGGGTAGGTTAAGGAGGAACCAGCATCAGCTTGTTGGAAATCGTGCTGTTGAAAATAAAAAAGAAGTTGTTCAAGTTAGTATTCTCATTCTCAAAAGAAGGGATCAGAAGTCAACGTGGGGAAGAATTGTTGGACGACGATTTAATTCTGTTGCTTAGCAATTCTGTGCCACTTTACCCCTTTCTCTTTTGGTCGTACCACCTTGTTTCATTCAGATTTGGCTGTAGTCTTCAGACAACAACTTCAACCATAACAATTGAGATTCAATGTGATAATGATGGCTCTGATATGAATTGAGAGTAAGGCTAATCGATACTGAAGCTAGATACAGGGTGTATGTGAGTTTTTTGGACCATGTCGGAGGTTTATTAAGATCTCAGACTATATTTTTGATCCGGCGATTTTTGGCCGTTCCAAAAATCTGAGTTGTGACAATTGGATATGATTGCAAAGCGTGAGAAAAGGAGCACAAAAACAAGAATAACATACTTCTTCTTCGGCGGACATATTGATGTTGTGATGTAAGGAGTAGTTGTCGAGGGATGTGTCAAAAGGAAAAGAGAAAAGTGTTGAAAAGGGAAAAAGAAGTTGAAAACTTTTTAAATAGGTAAAATTTTTGCCAACCGTCGCTCATTTTTGGGGATTTGGGGATCTCGTTCAATTTGAAGCGATCGCTGGAGCCTGGACGTGGAGTACGAGAGCGGTGGCCGTGACTCGTGAGAGGGCCGTGAAAGTGAGAGTCGTCGCTTACGAACTCACCGCGTGGGGGCACTGGGAGCTCGTTTAACCAGCCACTGACTGCCACTGACCTCCACTGCCCACCGCGAATCGCCGACTGGAATTCCAGCAATGCTGCCGCCAGACCTGAATTTACGCCGTTTAAGACGTTGATTCTCCCTCACCCCTGCGTAAGCGTGAGCACGCCTTCTCCCGGGGAACACTTATCAATGCCCAGGGTTTGCTCACTTTATTACTTTGTTACTTTGTTACTTTGTTGGCTTGTGGCTGACACTGCGCAATGTGAGTGAGAGTACCAATTACAAAAAATTCGCCACGGCCCACTGTAAAACTCCCAAGGCAGGAATCCAAGTAGCCAGTACGGGCCTGATGAAATAATCAGAATTACAAGCTCACTGACAAGCCAAATTGAACAACTAATTTGCACGATCACGGACAAGTCCCAGTTGTCATTTAGTTCAACTAATAAAAAGAACCGAAATTCATCAATTTACAGGTGTTTGCCATCGTTGACTGTCAATGTGATTCGTATGTTGTACAAAAGAAAAGCAATACATGGCATGCAAAAGAAACAAAGAGATACAATGGTGCGATTCATGAAAATTAACAACAGCTTCATCTTAATCATAGTCGGTGTTCCAAATAGATTTGAGGTCATCATCAATTTCAGCATCAGTTAATCCAACAGGTGATGAATAAACCTTTGTGAAACAGTTAGATAGTTCTCTATCGTTTAGCAATAACTGACTTCTTTCAATGTCAATCATATTGGTGGTTGAGTCCACTCCACCAGTGGCAGCAGCAACAGCATCTGCCAATTGAAGAAGACTCTTTCTTGATCCAACACGATTCTTTGGCCGTTTTTCGTCTGAACTAAGAACATCATTTGAATCAGATTGTCTACCTTCTTCCAATTGAATATCTCTTATAAGTTTCCGACTTCTAAACATGGGACGTTGCGTTGAAAAATTACCAGATTTGTTACCCACTTGAGTGTGCATCAATTTATGAAGAACTGATCTATAGTTGTAAAACTCAATCAACTCTTCAAAATCAGCTCGGCTTGAAATTTCAGGATTCGAACTTTTTGATATGCTATTTTCAAAAGCTTTAGATCTGGCGTTTGTCAAAGATGAAAACTCATCATCTTTCAAAATTGGGCACAATCCATCCAAAACTGGAACTGTGTTAACGTTTTTGATATTCTTCTTTTGACGTCTTTTTCTAGATCTATGGGTATGTTCTGTTAAGGTTCTAATATCTGATGTTTGAATACCACCAACTCTAGATGTTGATGTACCAGAACTTGAAATAGCAGATGAAGAATAGTCACTGTCATTCTCCGAATTCATTGAACGCATTGTACCTTTTTTAACAATCGAAGGACGGGCACATTCAACTGAATCATTCAAAAACAACCTCCAGAGACGTTCTGATTTGCTTGATTCAACGAGATACAATTGACCCTTACCTTTTTGTAACAGATCTTTTTGATTCATCAAAAACTTTTTAAATTTAAGCAACCTTATTGAATAATCAAGACAAATTTGACTGTACTTTTCCAAAGATTCATCCATAAAACTATTGTGAATCTTTTCCGTTAAATAGTTCTTAGAAAGTTCATTTCTTACTAGTTCAAAATCTTTTCTTTCAACTAAATCCTTCTCCAGTCCATGTAAAAATTTGGCATCTGGCTCATGTTCACTGATTGGCACTAAATTGAGTTGATCATTATAAGAGCTCTTGATTGCTGAGTAATTGGACAAATTGTAAAACTGGGGGTTAGTAAGAGCATCATATTTGTCAATTATATTTCGATATTTAATTTGCATTGGGTTTTCAGCATCTTCAGCGTCAACAGTCCCACTCTTCAACTTCTCAAAAAATTCTTCTGAAATCATACATAACCTCAAAGCGCCAGCTTTCATTTCAGCCGTGATATGAATTTTTCTAGAGAGTTCAGCTCCTGGAGTGGTGCCTTCGTCTAAATCATAATCGGCTTTCCGTTTTGATGGACTGAGGGGATCAATTGAATCGATGGCATTCAAATTGCCCTCTAAAGCACTTTCTACTGAGTTTTCACGTTTGCTTCTTGGAAAAGCATCTGGAATAGTTTGGAAGATATGATCGCGTTTCTTGGAGGTACGGTTTCCTGGTGTTGATGCAGAATCATTGATATTTTTGATTTGTTTCTTCTTGTGAGGAGAATCAGAAGATTCAATAAAATTACTTGATAGGCTAGCTGCTAAAGACTCTTTCCAAATAGGTGTAAATGCCAGTACTGGCTGTGGCCTTTGAATGTCAAATTGTTCGAACTTCATAGGAACAATAAGTCCCTGTGGAGACATCATCAGTGGAACATAACCTCTTGGAATAACCGGATACCCTGGAAGTAGGATAGAATCAGGAAATCTATCCAATATTCGTCTCTCTAAGAACGTCATTTGATCTTCCTTCAACATAATGTCTGGCATCGCTTGGTTACACATCTCTTTCAACGTTTCTTTGTTGTTTGTTTTCAATCTTTGGAGTTGTAGGGGTGTTAAACCAAAGTCATCACCAGGAGCAGCCCGAATGAAATTTGAGTTAAATGGCGTGCTAGAATCATTTCTGGAAGAACCACGGAGATCAATTTCATTTCTTTGCACAATTTCTGTTGGATAAACTTGCGTAATTAAATGTGGATACGGAGCTTGTTGCAATTGCTGATAATTTTGAAGCTCTCTTCTTTGAATATCCTGCAGTGTATGAGGACTTGCCTCAATTTTTTTCTGATCGCCTGGCAAGTCCTTTGCTGAACTTGGAGAAGATACCACCGGCGGTTGAGCCATAGAAGATAGATATTGGTCTGGTGAGTGAGAGCTCAGTCTCAGAACTTCCCGTTGTACATTCTGCTGTTGTTTTTGTTGCCGTGATTGTTGCTGTTGTTGTATTCGACTGTTGTAGTTTGCCGGTGTGAGAGTCTCACTGAATCTATTCATTGGAGGAGATGCAGAGCTATGGTTTTCACTCACGCTTGGATCAGAGTTGCTTCTGCTTTGGTTGTGAAGACCTGCCAAACCTTGGCAATTCAATTGATGAACCTGACTATTCTGTAAAATTGGTGATACTGTTGTGCCGCTAAGACTTGTAACATTACCAGGTAACGGAGACTGAATAAACTCTTCTCGACTATTAGTTCTTGCTCTCTGAGGTGGCCTGTAAGGTATCTGATGAGGTGGGTATCCAGGTGGTGGATGTTGTTGTGACTGTAACGGCCTGTACTGTTGTTGACCTCCGGGATATGGTCCTCCTGGTAACCTTGGACCTGGTGGAACTGGTCCTGGGGGATAACTTATCATGGAGGAAGGGGTAGGTGGTCCAACTGGTGGAATTGGTGGTCCAACCGGACCACTTGCTGGTCCTTGCTGTTGATGTTGGGCTGAAAATGGTGGAAGGTCTTGTTGTCTCATTATTCCTCTGTAATAATGGCTTTGCTGTTGTTGTGGTTGAACCTGGGGTTGAGCTTGGGAATGTTCGTGGTGATGGTGGTGGTGATGCTGCTGCTGCTGTTGTTGATTTTGCTGCTGTTGATTCGGTAGTATTTCCATCGGAGCAGGCAGTTGCAACTGTCTGTGTCTCTCTGGTGATGAGACGGATGGCAAAGCCTGAGATAATGAAGGGAGAGAAGGGCGTGGTGGAGACATGGAGGGCAAGAAGTCTCTGTGGAATGCAGATATTGGTGGGAGCTTGTCATTTTGAAAAGAAGAGCTACCATCAGTTTGGGTTGTGTTGAGATGGCGAGTTGAAGCACCAGCAGGAAAGGGGAGTGTGCTTGTTCCGAGGCTGGGCTTCCGACTTCCGGGGTAGTACGGGTTGTTGTCGTTCATCGGAATGATTTGGCTGTTGTATTGTTGTATTGTTGTGCCAATTGTACGTTGTACTGAACTGGTGAAAAAGTAGTGAATACCAATGTGTTAGCTTCAAAAAACAAACGGGCTCTGCTATCAGAACTAACAGAAACATCATAAATTTTAATTTTTCGTTTTCTTCCACGTCTACGGTCTCCCCGTAACACATCAGTTCTCATGTCACATGGCTCACTTAGCGCTACACAGTATAGAGCTCAGCTACTCAGTTTCAAATTATCCACTCAATATCTCTGCCACTGTGCGCTAATTCTCATAGCTGCCTTATATAAGGCCTGCACCCACCGTCTTTTCCCGTCTCGTCGATATATTTAAACTTTGAGACTTAAAGAATTCTTCGATGTTTGAATAATTGAATAATTTTGGTGTTACAGCACCTTTTGCTCTTTTAATCCAGTCGGTATGTTTGTTCTGTTTATACCATGAATTCAGAGTTACAACGTTGTATATGATACATGCAATCATTTCACTAGAGAAATCATGTTCATATATCCAATTGCTTTGTAATCATATATATATAAGAGGTGTATTGCTTGTGAAAAGATCAGAAGAACGTACCGATGCCAAACTGTCTGATTTTACTTAATTATGTTTTTGAGCGTACTGCTCATATCTCAACGGTGCTAAAACTATATAATTTTCCTGGTGAGCTTTTGCAACGGATGAGAAGATATGAGCCCTAGGCTTACGACTCGGATTATGGAATTGTTTTGATATCATTCTCATTATCTCATTAGATTGGTTAGTATGTTGATCCATTTCAATATTGTACAACGTTAATCGGTGTCGATATTCTTGAATTGGGAGTAAATTGGCAATATATCGCTTCTAAAAATCAATTTGATCTCAGGCTAAATTGGTACTCAAATTATAAATTCAGATATAGGCTATATATATACAGATTGAATATAGTTCTTTCAAAGCCATTGATATTAACTGCATGTTTTCTCGGTTATATCTAGGCCATACCTATAGGTATACTTCAAAATGCTGATTCAATCTAGATTCTAATGAGTTCTCCGGCCGTGAGTCCATGCATGCATATATATATATATATATATATATATATTCGCAAATATAGTAAATTTATATATATTGAATATTGCTCCATAAATATATATGATATCGCACATGAACTGAAAAGAATTGAAAAAAAGGTAAATCACAGGTGTATATAAACAAAGAAAAAAATCCAAATGTAAAAAATCCAAAATACCAACTAATAATGGAATGTTGTCTCTATAACCATCATATAAAATTCAAAGTTTCGCCGATATTACCCATCTATAGATCTCATCATAGCACTATAGGTCTCCGTCTACGACGGGGTCTCTTACTGTCATCTCTGAAAAACCTTCTCCATTCTCTAATTGTTCTGGATCTAGCCCATCCAGCGCCTTTAATCATCCCTGAATCTGTGCAGTCAATGCATTTCAACGTAACCAATGATTCACTTCGAATCAGCAGTTGTTGAACGATTTCCAGTTTGAGCCAAACCAATGAACATAATTTTATCTTCTTCAAATTTTTAAGATGAGTCATGGCTTCCCAAATAGAATCTGTATTTAGTTTCTTAAAATTTGCTTCTTCATTGTAATCCATTTCACGTGTTGTATCGGACCAATAAACTGGACAATGTACGGCGAATTGTTCCAGTCGTTGCCTTTCTCTAGCAATTTGTTCATCTTTTGAACCAACATCTAACAATAACGAACCATAATTGTAAGCAGTTAAACGAGAGATTGGATTCTCCTTATATGTAATGCCTTTGGATCTTTCCCAATCAAAATATTGGAAATCAGTGAACTCAAAATCAATACTATAAGACAATCCAGTGAAATCAACAACTTCCAAGTTTCCACAGTTTTGTAACATGTGCAACACAAACCCAATTGGTAAATCTTTGCTAAAGGAGTATTGATGCAAAAAACGATTCTGTAGTGGATGAGGTGAAGTAAAAGGTCTTCTTTTAACTAATGGTATCAATACATTAGTCATAACTTGTTGTTCATGATTGATTCTATTGTTACAACTTTTCCATCTTCCACTCGATTTTGAAAAGAAATGTTTTTTGGTGTTGCTGGTAGCATCAAATGAATGGTATAAATCAGATAAATCTGGAACAAAGTTGAAGTTATCATACTCATCATGTTTGAAGGCTTTTTTAATCTTATTTGAGAATAAACCAGATTTCCCAGATTTTGTGCTAACATGAGCATCTGATCTGGATCTTGATCTAGATCTGGACCGGGAATGATCGGCTCTGATTCTGCTTGGTATTGGTGACAAAGACTCGTTGAAAGTATTGGTAGATTCATTTGAATTGGAAAACAATGAGTTCATGGATGAGATGGATCTATTTCTGTCTGATTGTCTGTTATAGGAACCCATACCACTTAAAATTGGTCTGCGTAAACCATACAGCGGATGATTTCTGTACTTGAACTCTCTCCAACCACCCAATATTTCAGTTTTATCATCTAGATCATCGACTGTTTGATCTTCTTCTAAATCAACACCCATTCTTAAATGGGATAGGTCAAGCACCTTCACCTTCAGCGCTAACTCACGGTTTTGACAGATGGTGTTCACAAATTGAGCAATTCGATAAGTGGAAGAAAAGTAAGGTTTCGAATAGAGAATCTCCTTTGACATATCATGGAATCTTTTGCTGACATATAATGATTTCACGAGAGAACTCTGATCATCCAATAGAAAGCTGAATATGAGTAACAAAATCTCATCCGGTAGTTCCAAAATATTCTTGGGTTGTGTAAGCTTCTTGATGGATTTTGAGGACATGAAAGACTTAATGGACAGAGTATCAGAAGCGGCATCCAAGATGGAAAGTAAAGATCTATATTTCGGCTTGTCATTCTTCTTGGTTGTGTTTGTTGGACCAGCAACTTTCAAAGTGGAAGAAGAGATTTGAAATTTTGTAGGAACACTATCGACATAAGAATGTTTTCGATAGTCATAGCTCTTTCCCGGGTTGAGCAAAGACCGATAAGGAGGGAGGTAATGATCTAGCTCGTATTGTTCCTGACCCAGATGGACCTGTACTGGAGACAAAGACATGTGAAATGGTGGTGGTGGTCAATAAGGGTATCGATGGGATGAATAGGAACAGTGGAACATGAAACTTGAAAGGAGATATCAGGAGGTAGGGGACAGGTTAATATTTAAGAAGGTGATCACTTATCAGACGATCGATGGCCATTGAGCCATTGGGGCAAACTGGAGCCTCAGCCATACTAATTAGGTTCATTGCTGAATTCGTCCCTTTACGGAAGTGGATAACTTAGACCTTAGACTTTAGTGTACATTGTAGCTTGGCGGTTATCGTTCAAATCTAATGTATAAGAAGTAAGAACACCCGCTCGAAGATCTGTGATCACTTTAATCACATTCGATCCTGTTCCAAACTCCACACCGGTTTCCCTGTTTCCCTGTTTCCCTGTTTTATCAGGGGTGGTCGAGATCAGTACATCAAACTGATTATAGGTCACTTGATTTACGATCAATCTCGAAGACTTTAGAACATGTGCTTATGCCAGTGTCAACCGATTTATATTTTAACGGGCTTAAGTAATTAATATCAATTCCATGTTCCCTGAAATTTCAACTTTTAATTAAACGTATCCACTTTCGGAAAACAAATCATCAGTTCTGAAAGGTCAAAATTTACGCTATAGATCCAATATCTCATCGATCAAACAATTGCGCAGCTTCAACCGGGCTTAGATACATCATACATGTAACATGACATGCATAAATCTTTTCAATATCACATGCACATGCGCATACTGTGGCAATTACTGAATACAGAATAATCTTGTGGATCACGCACGATATACGACAATTATTGTTCGTCCGTCCGATCCATTCTTTGATGTTGGGCATACGTACGGTACACCTATACTTCGGTTACACAGCGATTTTAATATCCAATACGTGGGGAATAAAATGCAAATTGAATTATTTTGTGTTTTTCTAATATGCGTACGTAAGCAATGCAATTTTTTCTAAAGTTGGACTGACTCTAATGGGTCCATTAATGACCCTTTACAGAACAAATGGTTCAAATAAGACCTTCGAAATCCTTTGGATCTTCTTCAACGATACCTTCAGCTTGTTCTTCCAAATCAAGCCATTTCACAGATTCGAATTTCTCTTGGCCTTGAGTTGATTCGGCAATCTTTTTAACTGATTCTTCTCCAACTAAAATACAAATGGCGTCATATCCACCTGCACCTGGAACAACACCACCTAAACAACCAGTCAATGTTTCAGTATCATCCAATAACTTTGTTTGTTCGTCAGGTTCAATTTCAGCGCCTGTGGCCAACGTCATTTGCTTCAGATACTTACGGATTGTTCTAATAGCAGCTATAACATCTTCAAGTTCTGAGAATTCCAACTTCTTTTCATTTGCAGCTTGGTCGATTTCGATGGCACTATTATTATTCAAATACTTCAAAAGCAATTGATATCTTTCTGGGTTTTGTTTTGATAAAGTTTGTAAGCTCTGCAAAACTGAAACGAGTGACATGTTAGCATAGTTCAAACTTGTCCATAGCTCCAATGATTTTTCTGGTTCAGCTTTTCTCCAAGCCAGCACTTTAGAAACCAACTTTGGGGTCTCTGATCCACCAACGATATCACCCATCAATAATTTTATTCCGGAAGGTAAACAACATTTGTTATGTGTGATCTTCCAATCTATTTCATCGACCAATTTGACCAAAGATTCTCGAAATTTTGTACAATCTTCAATTGCGGACAAATCATTGATTAAGCTTGGGTTGAAACGGCGGTAAACAATAGAACCGAAAGTTGCAGTTGCAACATCAAATCCAGAGCCCACTTTACCTTGAGCCAAACAATGAGCAACTTGAGCCAAATTATGAACTTTCAAGAGAGTTGGTTCATCTTTGATATCAAGTGTGGAATTATAGCAAGATAATAAAGCAACTGTCAAAGAGGTGACTAAACCTGCAGAGGAACCGAGACCAGTCTTGGAAACCTCTGTGATTGGAGCACTATGATATTGGAAAGTTCTTGACTTGTTTGTTGAAGATTTTGGAGCAGAATTGACTTGAGAGTGATATCCTGAATCTGAGAAGATAGTTATGGTAATTTTGTAATTTTCAATTGGTTGAAGATATGAAAGAATTGTTGAAATTGTTGACTCCACAAATGGATTTCTTCTGCCATCTTTTTCCTTTAATAATGCCTTATTCTGTTTGAATTGTGACAAATCAATATTGAAGCTCCATTCACCGTCTTTGAATTGAGGTGATTTCACAGTGATAATGGTCATTTCATTTGTTTTTTGAACCGAAGTAGCAGCATGCATTCTGGAAGATAGGGCAACGACGAAAGCCTCGTATGAAGCATCCAAAACTAAGTAACCACCGGCTAAGAAAGCTTTTCCAGGGGCACTGAATATTCTTGACTGACTCATTGCCTAGAGAACCGTTGGTAGTATATGATAAGTGTGTATGATGAAGTTGTATTGTATCATTGTAAAGTGAATATTGGTTATAGTTGTTGCCATGTTATACGAATGACAAAGTACGTACTTGATCTCCAGAATTGGGAAAGGGTTTATCCTTATTGGCACGCGAAGGCGGATGGCAGACAGAAGTTGAAAAGTTCATCGATGAAGGCTTTGAAGGCTGTGAAGGCTGGGAATCTGTTTAGAATCTTCCAGCACCCTCCATCAAATCCATGGAATCCTTGTCATCGATTAAATCGATGACAATTAGCTATGCCCGATTACGACCTTGTAATCACCAACTTCGTAAACGTTCTATCTTACTGCTTGAGGGGTAAGTTATCTGATGTAATGAGTACCATCAGCCAAGAAGTTAGAAACCACCCATGTATCTACTGATCTGTCCACAGCTAGTCCACTTCGGGGTTTAAGAAAAATCAGCGCCTCCGCCAATCAGCAAGTCCAATCTTCAATCTTCACATGCGCATCGAACTGGATCTAGTCAGATTTTTTGCTCTTGTTCTGTAGTTGTTCCGAAATTCCAAACTGTTGGGATCTGTCTCCAGTAGCCAGTACCAAGAATCACTCTTGTTCTCAAATCTCCATCTGCCTTTTCTTTGCCTCCTGTGAGTAGCGTGTTTTCCTGTGAAATGGGTTTTAATCTCTTAAACTTTCTCTGGTCTCTGTTTCCGAAGAACACCACTGAAAAACCAAATTCTTCCAAACCGGCTGAATCCAATATTTCAGTCATGGCAACTCAACAGCAAACTCAGCTACCGAGCACTAGCGATTCCGCCTCCTCTTTGAAATTACCAAATAAACCAACAAAACAGCAACAAAGGCAAAACCAAAACCAAAAACCAAAGAATGGACATTTGTTTGTTCTTGTTCATGGATTATGGGGAGACGCCAGTAATTTAAATGTCGTGGAACAGACCCTTCAAGATCGTGTTAAAGATTTTCAGGGTACAAATGATCAAGTTTACTCTTTGAAACCGAGAACATTCGGCTATCTCAAGACTTATGATGGTGTTAAAGCATTGGGTCATCGTGTTATCAAAGAGATTCTATTCGAAATTGAAAGATTGAAATTGGAAGAGAATGTCACAATTACAAAATTCAGTATTGTTGGTTATAGTTTAGGTGGTTTGATTTCAAGATATTGTCTGGGTGAGTTGATGGAGTGTGGGTTCTTTAATGAAATTGAACCTTGTACATTCACAACTTTTGCCACTCCTCATTTAGGTGTTAGATTTTTCAACACTGAAAGATGTTGGGATAGAATTGCAAATTTCCTGGGATCTCATTTTCTTGGTCAATCTGGCAGAGATATGTTCATTCATGATTCTGATATTTTACCGCAGTTGGCTGAAAGAAATGGCAAGTATTTTAAGGCTTTGACTATGTTCAAGAAAAGAGTCTTACTTGCTAACGTTAAGTATGATAGAACAGTTGCTTTTTACACCTCTTATATCACCAATTACTCACCATTTGATAACTGGAGAGCCGTTGATATAAAATATATCAGTGATCTCCCCAACGCAATTGTTGACCAACGTGAATATACTCCTAAGATTGTTGATTTTGCCAACACCAAAGTTGATCTGTCCAGAAACCCATCTTTCAATTTCAGAGATTATTCAGGACGCAGAACATTTATTGTTGGTTTATTTGTCATTCTTGTTCCGCTGTTTTTTCCATTGGTTCTCACAGTCAGTTGGATTGGATCATTTCTTAGCAATAGAAGAAACGCACGCACGAAAACAGAAGAAACTCAAACGTTGTGGAATAATGTTTACAAGATATGGAAGGGTGAAAGTGCCAAGTTTGAAGATGCATATGAGCCTACAACACCAGATCAATTGTATAATCCATTGGCAACTGCAACTGCTGAAATCATTGAAGATGGTGTATATGAGCCTCAAAGTTTAGGAGCAACCGATGAAAACGAATCCATTAGTTCTACACTCAAGCAAAAGCAGGAACTCAAAGTTTCGGTGAAGTATGAAATTGAACAAAATTCAGTAACTGATGTGTTGAATTATCTTCGTCATTCAGTTGATGTTGGCAATTTAGAAAAATTGGATATTTGTCAAGAACTGGAACCTTTACCATTTGATGGTCAAAGGCAAATGATGTTGAATAATTTGAACAGTTTGAAATGGACTAAGATTGCGTGCTTTTTGTCTTCCTTGAATGCTCATGAAAGTATTGTTGCTAGACGTGGATTCCATAGAACTTCTGCTGGTGCTCCTGTTCTGTACTTATGGGGTACGTTGATTAGATCTGAGTTGGTTGATGAAAGTGATGATAAGTCTTTGGTTAATTAGATGTTCTCAGGTGCATGGACTAGACTTAACATTTTTCTTGCATATACCACTTTGCCACAATTCATTCCCGTCCTATAGGCTATAATTATTCAATTTTCATTTCACTGTTCACGTTATTTGCGTTATTTTTTTTCAATTTTCGTTTTCGGGTTTCTCTTTATTATCTTTGGGTTCTTGCATATGAACAGTTGATATATATCCCAGTGGGGCTTTCAGTTTATGGATCATGATTCCTTTCATTGTCCTTAATTCTTGTTTATATAGCTTTCTGTATCTTTTTTTTTGCTTTCATATTTTTGTTTCAAATACGCATAAATTTCAACTTTTAACTTACTTGTCACTAAATAACAGCAGTACTAAACATTTTAAGCTTGATATAACAAAGGAACAAAATTGAAAACAGAAAAATAAAGAAAAAAAAGAGACAACTTTAGTAATATAGACCACAATAGAGTCAAACAGAATTAAACAAACAAAACAGAGATAATGTGAAGATCATTTTGCAAGCATTGTGACCAAATGAATGACAAGCAAATAAAATGTTGACGGCCACACAATTATTCTTGTAAAGTGACAAAGTTAGCAGGGAACAATTTTCTTTCACCGTTCAAGTTACCTAACCACCAATCTTCATCGGCAAATTCAATATCGGTAATAATATCACCTTCCTTAAATGTCAGTTCATTACTTTCAGTAGCATCATAATCGTACTCGGCTGTAGCACTTGGACCCTTAGTAGCCTTTCCAGCGGCAGCAGCAGGTTCGTCAACATCTTCGGCTTCATCAACAGCAGCAGGGCAAGAGCCATCCTTCAAAGAAACATAGGCAGCTGGGAACATACCAGTTTCTCCATTTGAATTAGTTCCAACCCACCAATCTTCATCAATGACTTTAATTGAAGTGATGATTTCACCTTCTTCGAAACCAATTTCATCATCATCACCCTTTTCATAATCGTACTCTGCAACCGCTGATTTTCCAGCTTCTTCTTCTTTCTTTGGTTCTTCGGCCTTTGGTGGTTCAGGAACTGATCTTGCTGGAAGTGGAGCTGGGGCGGCAGCAGGTTCTGGTTCTGGCTCAGGAGAAGGCTCTTTAGCCTTTTGAACTTCAACTGGGGCAGCTGGTGTTGGTCTTGGTGGAAGTGGAGCTGGGGCTGGAGTTTCTTCTTCTTCTTCTTCTTCTTCTTCTTCTTCTTCATCTTCATCGTCATCCCATTCGTTTTCAACAGGAGCTGAAAGAGTTGGACGAGCTGGTGTACTTGCAGGAGCAACAGTCTTCTTTGGAGCAGCACCAAAAGCGGGGGCAGCACCGAAAGCTGGAGCTGGAGAATCAAAAGCAGGTGGAGGAGCAGCTTTAGCTGTTCTAGCAGGAGGTGGGGTGAAACTGGATTGTCTTGATTTTGGTTTCACGGTCTCTGATTCAGCTTCGCTTTTAGCCTTCAATGACAATTGTTCATATTTGGATTTCACATCTTTAATATCGATATCTTCTTCTTGTTCATCAGCTTGAGCAGAATTCACAGGAGTATCATCATGAGCAACTGTTTTATATTTACCTTTCTTTTCGGCCCATAATTGAGCTGGCGTCTTACCGGAAGAAGAAGCAAAATTTCTACTGGCACCACCAACCAATTTTGAAGAATCAGTCTTTGGAGCAGTATCAAATGCAACAGCTTTACCTCCGAATTTAGGTGGAGTAGCGACTTCAGAAGTGGCATACCTAGAAGCAACAGTGTTTGTCACCTTTGGCTTTGGCAAAGAAGATAAACCAGTGGATGTTAAAGAGATTGTAGCGGAAACTGGAGACTTTGGAGCAGATGGAGCAGCTTTCTTAGCCTTTGGTGGTCCAGAAGTTGTTGAAGATGGGCCCCTTCTCAATTCATTGATATCCACTTTAGTTGGCTTGTAAGCAGATGGAGCATTTTCTAAAGGTTTCTTTGAGAAGTCTCTTTGTTCAATTTCATCTTCTCCTCCCCAGCCATCGTCATCTTCGGAAGCAATTGGTTTTTTGGCAGGAGCAAATGGCTTTGGAGTTGGCTTAGGCTTTGGAACAGAGCCGGAAGTGGCAGGAGAAGCAGCTTTTGGCTTTGGTTTGAATGATGATTTAGTTGGCTTGTCCACTGATTGAATAGAATATCTGGCACCAGAAGCATTGGAGACTGTCTTAATTAAATCATCAACATCCAAATCATCACTATCTCTAGCATTGACTTGAACATGGTAATGAAGAGTCTTACCAACTTCAGCGGAATTTTGAGCAAAAGAAACTCTTGACTTCAAAGGAGCAGAATCAGGACACCAAGCAAGCAGCAATAGTTTCTTGACATCAGAGCCAACAGGATTGATCTTGATGATACCGAATTGAACAGAGCCTTCTTCGAATTCACTGAGAAACTCTTCAATGTCACCAGAACCAGAAGCGGTTGGTTTTAAAGCAGAGTCTCTTTGAGTCGTGTAGATAGCATAGGTCAAATTACCGGAAACAACACTTTCGTAAGTGTGTCTGATGTCCTTTGCATAAGTTGATAGATCTATTCTCTCCATTGTGATGGGGTAGTTGTTGAATGAGTGAATCCGTGAAGAATTTGAACAGTATGGGAATCTTGAAAGGGATGAAAATTGTAGATGATCCAGAAGGCCCAAGGGTGAAATTTGGAATTTGGCCCAAGCGTATTAAGAGTACGTAGGTAGGTGCTTACACTTATAGCGTACAGGTCCACATGGCACTGTTGCGATCGAACATCTGGAACACCTGGAACTGAACAGCTAACTGAGATGATTGAGAATCTGATTCCTGATTCCTGATTGATTCCTGATTCCTGATTCCGGCTGTCACCTGTGGCCAGTGGCATCGACCCAAATCGGCGCACATCGACTCAGGGTCATCACGTGTGAGTGCCGTACGTGACCTATTGGATTTCGCGTGAATTATGAATAGAATTGCGCCTTTTCTTTCTCTTTCTCTTTGCATATGACATGACATTGACATGACTAACGATTCACAGACACCAGTACACCGCTGACCATGATCTGGATTCTGGAGTCTGGGCCCAGCCTCGTAGAATTAATACAACAATCGAAATCGCCCAAAATCGCCCAAAAGGTGGCCCAGCCATCATTTATAAACGTGATATGATATGATCAGGATAAATCAAATTTCCTTGCTGTATATGGTATATGTATGGTAATACCCATATTTGTATACAGAGTGAGCCTTGAGGCAGGAAACGTAGCTCAGCTTTAGTCACAGACACAGACACAGACACAGACTGTCAGATGACAGACACACAGCACACAGATCAAGAACCACGCGTACTATTATCTATTAACTAAGCAGCTTAAAGCTTTGGGAACAATTTTCAAGGCCACTCACACACTGTCCAGCTTGTCCATTACGTATACTACGTCCATAAATTATGGGATTTGTGGGTTGTTTGAACTTGTTTGAACTTTATAAGTAAATGGATATAAAATTGATAAATTGATAAATTGAAAAATACATCCTTGTTTTAACTTCTGATTAAACAGGTGTCAAGTCATCATCATATCCATCATAACAGACATACATTTACACTTACCATTTACCGGTCATTTAGCCTGCATCTATAAATAATTTCCATTTGCAGACTACTACATACCCCTTTTTCCAGTAGGCATTTGTGCATTAGCGTTATATCTTTTAACAAATTCTGATCTGATCCGGTCCCATCTTCACAGCTGATCACATCTTCTGTCATCCACTTGTACTTCCACTTGGCACTTCCTCTTTCTCTTGGTCAACTCTCCCTCTCAAATTCATCAAGGACACAGAATCACGAAGCACCACAGATCACATTCACACCACAAAAAATCATATGCCAAATTACATACAGCCTCCTCAACGTGGGTCTTTGGATACCATCTCAATCAACAGTGCTGATTCTCTTATAGAACATGAACTTCAAAATGGTCCCAAACACCGAACTTCAACAATCCCCACAGGCGGTTCTGATGAACATCATCTAGACAAACAACCTACAAATCCTTTTGACATATCAGCTGATAGTGATACCCTCAATCTTCAAAACCATGATCACAACCACGACCACAAGTACAGCAATAGTACAGCAACTCCTTTTGGAAATCAACATGAAATAGAAGAAGCTGAAGCTTTAGAAGCTGAGGATGAAGTCAGTTCTTTAAGACACACATATGCTCCAGCTAATAGAGCAAGAGGTAATAGTTCAGCAAGTGTGTTTTTTGAAGGTTTAAAAGCAAACAAATACGTTCAAAAAATGTATGTTCAAGATATGAAGGATATGAAACCCAAGCAACAGAGTTTATCACGTTGGGCTAAATTCTTACAAAATGTTTGGTTTAATGATAATGCTTGGATGAAATCATACTTGCTTGTTTCGATGATATTTGCCGTTTTGATTTTAACGTTAGAAGCATTCCTATTCGGTGTTTATTTAGCTAACATTGGAACCATCAACTACATCAATGACCCTGATAAAGACACAAATAATTATGATCATAATTGGGTGGTCACCAAGAGAAATGCAGTGGCAACTTATTTGGCTCTTTACATTTATGCAGAAATTTATCAAGTTGTATTGGCTTTGATCACCATATATACAAGAAACATTTATCATTTGGTCTCTTCTGTGGGTTTCTTAGTGGCAATGTGTGCTTATTCAGGTGTTCAATATTCTGAATTGCATAAAACTTTGATTAATGCTGAACATCAAACTTGGGAAACTGTCTGTCAAGGTATATCAATCGCCATCATTGTCATTGCCATTCTCTTAGTCATCAATCAAGCTGCGATCGCATGGCAATTAAAAGATATCTTCATTCAACATACAGGTGAAAAAACTGGTATGAATACAAATTTAATTAAAGCAAATGTGTTTTTCAACTTACACAGAAATGCCCTTCTGTTATCTTTCTTCTTTTTCCCTGCATTCACATTACAATTCATCGTCATTGCCTTAAAGAAAAATGATCCTGAATTTATCATCACTGTCATTGTTCTAGTTCTTTCACTGTTCCTCTTGGTTCTAGCTGATTTCTGTGCAACTAGAGAATTACTTTTCCCACTGGTTGTTCTAATTGTTTTGTATTTGGCTGGTATTGCTTATTTACTATTCAAATTGGTCAGATTGTTTACCAAGTATTCTGGTGAACCTGGTAAACGTTCATTGGTTGTGTTTGACATCTTCACTTTATTATTAGCATTTTGGTTAGCTACAATTACAGTGGTTGTCATTTCAAATTTCGGTAAAGGTTTAAAGAAAATTTATGCAAACAATTATTCTCGTCATGGAATTCCTATTTATCCAACAGCTACTCAAAAGTCAGAAATTTCAAAGGTTCCAGCTCACAAATATACCACTAGTGGTGGTGATTTATTGAACACTGTGGCTCCGCCTCCAAGAGAGCAACTAGATTTCTAGTTTAACTAACTCAAGCTGTCGAACATGAAATCTGATTTCGCATTTCCGCTTTCTCTTTCTACTACCTTCTTGATTCTTTTGTTTTTTGCCTGATTTTTGTTTTCTTCTACGTATTGTAACGCATTTCTTTTCTATCCACTGTCCAGCTAGTCTCCCTTTTTTATGTGTGCTTTTCTTAATTCATCGTTCAACTTTGTTTTGATCACCGCCCTCCTTATTGAGGTTCCCCTTTTCCTGATTTTTTATATTTTCCCATATTTCTGTATAGCTTATGCATTAGTAAGGTCATTTTGATAAATTTCTACCCCAAATGTTACAGCAAATTAGTAGTTTAATTTTTGCTAGAGTAGGGGGGTATTTTTCCAGGACTGAGGAAACTTGACAGTGGTGAAGACCAATTGCACAGCCTTGGCCCTTGATTATTGAACCACAAAACGCGTCTTGATTTTTTCCATCAAACAGTACGTCAAAAGCGGTAACGTGAATGAGTTAAGACCACCACTCACTTACCCATAAACTTCAAGCCTTCAAAAATCACGGAAACAAGTCATCCAGCAAAAGTCATGACAACAGATCCAATGTTTAGAAACATATCAGCTCAACCCGAAAATTATTCAAGACGAGATGACTTCTCATTACCAGATTCCAAAAGAACATACTCGCATCAATTCAACACCATCTACACACAGAGAGTAAAACAACTCAAATCAAGAATTTTCAAAATGGCAACAACAAAATGGAAAGATGAAACAATTAATGATATTAGAGTTACTTATGTCTCCAAGATCTTGGATGTTAAGAACTTAACTCCTTGTTATATCATCGGTACTGTGTTTGCTGACTATAAATACAAAACCAATGTTTTAAAAGAAGTTAGTACCAACATGTATGGAGTTCCAGAATCTGCAAGTTTGTTGAAAGCTAAAAAAGATTTACAAGATGAAATTAAAGATATTGATGTTTTAAGAAGCTCAGCTTACTCTGATCCAGGTTCTGATAAGTTAATGATTGAGGATGAGAGTGGTAGAATCTTACTCGATGGTGAATTATTAGATTCCACTGTGTTGGTGACTGGTGTCATGGTTGGACTGTTAGGAATGGAAGTTGAACCAGGTGTATTTACTATTGTTGATATAATTTATCCTGAAGCTGGTGAACAACTCGAAAGAACAATTGAAGAGAAACTAAGTGATAAAGTTCTGTTTTTATCTGGTTTGAAATTCACTCACGGTGAGAATATTGATAATGTTAGTACGGCTCAACTACTTAAAGAACACTTGATGGGTGAATTATCATTCAGTGATGAAGATATCAAACTGTTGAAAAGCATCACTAATATTATCATCTTGGGTAACTCAACAGACGTGAGTTTGACCAATACCACAAATGTTAAAGAGAAAGATAAATACAGAGAGCAAAACAAATCTGTATTCGATGCTGAATCAATGAGACAATTTGATGAGTTTTTATCACAGCTTTTGAAATCCATCCCAGTGACAATACTACCAGGTAATTCAGATCCAGCTGAAACTAGTCTGCCTAAACAACCATTGCATAAATCACTATTTATGAAATCATCACAATTTACAAACTTTCAAAGAGCTTCTAATCCATGTTGGTTGGATATAGATGATTCTAGATTGCTTTGTACATCAGGTGAAAACATCGATGATATTTACAAGTACATGGTTCCTAACTTGGCAGTTGAATTAGGAGACTCCGAAGTGGAATCTCGTATTCAACATGAGGTGCTGTATAAGTCAAGGCTGAAGCTGTTGGAAGGAACCATGAAATGGCAACATATTCTGCCAACTGCTCCAGACACGCTTTGGTGTTATCCTTTTGAAAATGACGACCCATTCGCATTGAAGGAAACTCCACATGTTTATGCAGTTGGAAATCAACCAAAATTTGAAACCTCTTGCTTAAAATTGAACAGAAAAAATGGTGAAGAGGTTGCTGTTAGAATCATTGCTGTTCCTGAATTTTGCAAAACTCATGAAGGTGTACTCCTTGATATGGAAAGTCTTGAGTGTAGTGTTATTAAAGTTGGTTTATGATCGATGAAAATGATATGCGAATTTATTTATTTTTGATGTTATATACAGAGATGTAGGGTATGTAAGTTTTGTGAAAGAGGAACGAATATAAAAATTTACTAGTTGTTTATTTCCTTTAATTCTTTCTTTTGGAAAGATTATTTCTCCTGTAACTCTAGTCTTTGTAAAGGAACTTTCTCGCCTTTTTTCCAGACTGCGTGTTCACCATAACTTAAATCAGATGAGATCTTGGTATGTTCATAAGTTCTCATTTTAGGTAACACATTCAATCTGTCAAGCAATAACTTGGAGTAGTCTGGAATGAAACTTTGCAGCAAGATAAGAATAACACGAAGAGAATCTAAAGCACTGAAAATAATCAAATCTTGTCTGAGCAACTTGGAAGCGGCTTGTAATTCATCATCTTCAGGTTTCACTTTCAAAGTCCATGGTTTGTATTTGTCAAATAGTCCGTTAATTTGTGGCAAGACTGACCATATGGTTTGAATGGCTTTGTGCATTTCCAAATTAGTGACATAAGGATCAATTTCGGCGTGTAAAGAGTTGACTCTCTTATACAATTCTTTTAAGTCTTTGGTCAACTCTTCATCTTTAGCAAACGTCAGTAATTCGGTAGAATGATTTGATTCCAATCTTTGTAAGGCACGAGAAAGGCTGAAATTCTTAGAAAGGGATCTGGTTAACAAGTTGCAAAACTTGTCGATGAATTCAGTTCTTGTGTTGTTCAATTTCTCTTCAGAAAAATCACAATCATTGTCCAAAACAGAATATCTCATAATAAACAATCTCAAAGCATCAACACCATAATAACTGGCAATCTCAACAGGATCAGCAACATTACCTTTGCTTTTACTCATCTTCGATCCATCCATTAACCAATGTCCGTGCACAATGACTCTCTTAGGGGTAGGTAATCCGGCAGCCATCAAGAAAATTGGCCAGTGAATACAATGAAATCTAACAATATCCTTACCAATCAAATGTGTAGCTGGTGTAAGTTCAACCGGTGGAATGTTTGGATATCCCAACGAGGTGTAATAGTTCAATAAAGCATCAAACCAAACATAAACTTTCTGGGTTTCGTCATTTGGAACAGTAATTCCCCATTGTAATCTCCATGATGGTCTTGAAATTGACAAGTCTGACAAAGGATTAGTTTTCAATTCTTTCAAAACGGTGTTGTAGTATTGTGCAGGTTGGATGAAATCTGGATTTTTTTCCAAAAATTCAATCATCTGATCTTGGAAAGCACTCAGTTTAAAAAAATAGTTCTCTTCTTTTTCAAAATTAACTTCTGATCCTGTCTCTTTAGAAACCATCTTCATTTCTCCTGTTTTGTCATCAATCACTTCTTCGATGTCAACCTCTGGATAAAAGGCCTCATCAGAAACTGAATACCAACCACTATGTTCACCCTTGTAAATGTAACCTTTATCCCAAACCAATTGCCAGAAGTAATTCACAGCATCCAAATGGTCAGGATCAGTGGTTCTAATAAATCTATCATACTGAATATTTCCAAGTTTGGCCAATTCTTTAAATTTATCAGAAAGTTCATCACAGAATAATTTTGGATCAATGTTTTTCTTTGCTGCAGCATTTTGAACTTTTAAACCATGTTCATCTGTTCCAGTTGTAAAAAATGTTTCTCGATCATTGAATTTGGTCCATCTATTTTGAACATCTGCTAAAGTCATTGAATAAAAATGACCCAAGTGTGGTTTGGCATTGACATAAAAAATCGGTGTTGTGATGTAGTTTGCTGTGGTGGAGATGGATCTGTTTTGGCTCTTTGCAAGAACCCCAAGCACTCGTTGAGACATCTTTCCAATCTGGTATATGTATATGTAAGAGATTACAATAAGTTTTCTGTACTTTAATGAAATTGGTCAGTTGATAAAGATGATATCTTTTGGTTTGATGTCATAAGACTCAAGTCTACTGAAGCTCCACATTTCACATTTCACAGTACTAAAATGTTTAGGAACTGTTCTTGAATCCATGCGATGAAATCGTAATTTAGCTTCTCCATCTGGAACTTTTTTACTTCTTCGCGGAACCTACCCGCGGAGTTAATCACTTCAAAATAGTAAAACAGAAGGCCAGAGTGACAACTTTGAATTGACTGCTCCTGCCCACTGCCTATCAGTGATCACAACTCTAATACCTATTCTAAAATGTCACCAACTCAAAACCACTCTTGAAATGTTTCAGCTAATCACAAAACACCTTTTTCTGAATTTAGGAGAACCAGATCAATTTGTAAACATTTTCTCTGTTCAAAATGAGCACACCAATAGTTAAGTTCAGCCCACTCATGAACACCAAACTGTTCAAAGAGATTGAAATAGCAGGTCATAAGCTAGATAACAGATTGGTGTTTTGTCCAACATCAAGAAAAAGAGCAGCTCCTGGATTTTTTCCATCTAACTTACAACATAAATATTACAAAGATAGATCAACAAAAGGGAGTTTGGTTATCGTTGAATCAACATTTGCCAATATTGAAGCTGGTGTCAACAACTTTTTCCCATCAATTTACACCGGCAAGCACGCAGAAGGTTACAAAGTCATTGCCGACTCCATACATGCCAATGGTGGTATTGCTGCATTGCAACTTCATCAATTGGGAAGAGTATCAAATCCTGCTAAAAACAAAGAATTGAATTTGCCTTTCTTGGGAGTTTCTTCCAAGTACTTAAGTGATGCCTCAAAGAAGGAAGCTATTGAATCAGGGAATGAACTTAGAATGATGACAACAGAAGAAGTTAAACTTCAACAAGATAAATATGTTGCCGCTTGTAAAAGAGCAATTCAGATTAGTGGGTTTGACTTTGTTGAAATTCACTGTACATCTGGATTCTTGATTGACCAATTTTTACAACCTCTTGTCAACAATGAAAGAAAAGATCAATATGCTGGTTCCATTGAGAATAGATCCAGATACTTACTTGAAATCATTGATAGATTGATCTCGGAAATTGGTGCTTCAAAAATTGGTATTCGTTTAGGGTTCTGGTCAACTTTCCAAGGTTCTGCTGGTGCAAGCATGCAACCATCTCCAGTTGTTTCCTTTGGTTACATTTTGAGTGAATTACAGAGACGTAAGGATGAAGGAAATGGTATTGCATATGTCTCTATCGTTGAACCAAGAGTTTCAGGTAGTTCAGATAAAGATTGTTATGAAGTGGAAGGAAACAACAACTATCCTTGGGCTTTCCAGTTGTGGAAAGGTCCGTTTATTAGAGCGGGTGGTTATCTGTCAGGAGCCACTGTTGATAACATGTTGAATGATTTGAATCTTAATGATAGAACTCTGATTGGTATTGGTAGATACTTCACTTCCAATCCTGATTTAGTCAAAAGATTACACGATGGTTTGGAGTTGACTCCATATCAAAGGCCTACGTTTTACACACATGACGACGAAGGTTATAATACCTGGAAATCAGTGGATGAAACTGAGTATAGAAAACCAGAGCTTTTAAAGCCAATCATTTGAGCCTTCTGTACTTCTCTTTTTTTGAATTTCATTTTGAACATTTTATTTAGATCTTAGACTTTTTATATGTATTCGCAAAAAATGTGACAAGAACTCAATCCTCTGTGGTAAACTGTTGTTAACGTGAATATATTGAGAGTAAAAATTGCTCTTAAGAAGCTAACGATATGTACAAGGGTGGTAAAAAATATAATTTATAGAGAAATGCAAATGGGGGATATATGTGTCATCATTAAACCAACAAAAGATTGCAGATCCCAAAATTTGCTTCCTGGGACAAAAGTGATGGTCCAGTAACAGCACTGGGTTTGTTTGTTTGTTTGTTTGTTTGTTTGTTTGTGGAGATGAAATCTGACAATGTAGTTGAACCTATTTGCTGATGTCTTCTTTGAATTGTAACTTTCTGGAGTGCTTGTCAAACATGTTTGTGAAATCAGCAATGTTTAAATGAGATGGGTCACCTTTCATAACTTCTTTATCTTTGAATGTCACTTGCACTATTGGCTTATTCTTTGATTGTGCATCAAGTAACTCCAAACTCACTGGACATAGACCTCTTAAGGATGGAGGAATTTGTGATAGAAAACTTCTTGCAGCTTTAGCTTCAGGACCGAATGGGTTAAATTTGACAACAACGTTTGTGAAAAATTTTGTGATCATTGCTTGTATGTGATGTTATGTGTGAAGGGAAGGGGTTGTCTGAGTGTGTGCGTTGTACTTGTACCTTCTTATAATTTCAGCATATACATGATCCATGATGCTCAAATCCAATCATGAAAAACCAGTCTCCACGAAAATTGGAGGTGCCGTTAATGGCACGGGAAATGAAAATGGCAGTAAGCGATAATTTGGGCCAAATCGACTCGAACGAGTTACGACTCACGAGAGCTCCTTTGGCTGGCCCTATATAAGCTAGCAGCTAGATAGTGAACAATGGATCCATCCATGTGAATAAAGACAAAAAAGTAAGGTGTGCAAGCTAAGTGCTACAACTGTGAACACGTTACTCAAGGCACGAACCTCCTGCAAATTTCAAGGAAGACAACAGAACAAAAGAACCCGTTTTTAAGGGATGAACCATAGAAGAACTTTCACTTCGATCTCAACTTCAGGCTCGCCATTCCCTTTTATTAATTTATCCTCTTTTAATCTGATCAAATCCAACTTTCAAGACAGCAACAGCATATCTGCATTCAATTGGACAAGTCACTCTGATATCTTCAATTGCCAAATATGAAACTCAACTCATTACTTATATCACTTGTCTGTACAGCAAGTCTTGTCACCGCTGGCTTCTATGACAACACAAAAAACATATATGAACTTAACCCTTCCAACTTTGATGACGTGGTTCTGAAGACAAACCATACCACCGTTGTTGAATTTTATGCGCCTTGGTGTAAGTACTGCATCCTGATGAAAGGACATTATAAAAGAGCAGCAAGGGTTGCCTCTGACTATGCCACATTTGGTGCTGTGAACTGTGACAAAGATGAAAACAAACCATTGTGTGCTAAATATCATGTTGAAGGTTTTCCAACTGTGATGTCATTCAGGCCACCAAAGGTCAATTTAGACGATTATGATGAAAAAAAGATGAAGCATTCAGCAGAGGTCTACAGAGGTAAGAGAGAAGCAAAGCCACTTGTTGAATTCTTGCAAGGTAGAATCAAAAACTATGTGAAAAGATTAAACTCTTTGAAATTGGAAAAATACTTGAGAGTTCAAGATGGTCAAAGAGATAGGGTGCTGTTATTGACTAACAAAAATTCTTTATCTCCAGTGTTCAAGGGACTGGCCATTGACTACTTAGGTGTGTACGATTTTGCTTATTTTCCTGTTAATGATGACAACAGAGTGTTGGTGTCATCCAAGATCATTGTCTTAGATGATAACTTTGATCTTCCAAGAATTGTCCTTGTAACAAAGGATGAAATTATTTTGTTTCACGGAGATGTCAAAAGCAAATCTTCAATTTCTGAATTCTTGTCTGGCTATAAACAACCTGTTGAAGGTGAGTTTAGCGTTAAAGGAAAAGCATTGAAGGCTATTAATTCCGGTAGAGCTAAAAATTTCAGAGACTATTTCAAAAAGCTAAAGAAGCAGCAACTCGTGAAAGATGAATTGTAGTTGGGCTATGTGGTTTTGGAATTCTAAAAAACAGCACTTTTACTAAAAACACATTTTTTTATCATTGGAAGTTTTACTTTTTGTCTCTTTCTTATATTTCTTCCCTTTAATTTTTTTTTGTTTTTTTTTTGCATTTCTTGTTACTTCATTCACTTCTTTGAATATATGAAAAATTTTCAATTCTTCTAATCTTGAGTAATGGTAGTATATCATATGTGAACGATCTCTGATGATTCTCTGTTTCGCGTTGCCTAAAATTTGAAAATTAACGTGTCAGTCTATTTGCCATAGACAGTTGTTATCTTATCTCCTCTTTGGATTACCAACAACACAAAAAACATAGAATGGTGAATTGTCCAATTTGTTCAAAAGAAATAGACATTGATTTTATAAACAAGCATTTGGACGCATGCACAAAGAAGAAACAAAAAGAGAACTCAGCATCACCAAATGATGAAGAAGATGACAAAATTGTTATCACCGGCACATCTTCCAAATCATCACTTTCGTCAATACTATCTGGAAACAAGAAATCGAAAGAAAAACTCTCTTCAACTGCATCATCTAAAGTTAAGTCGCATGGTACTTACAGATATCAACCAGGCAGCACATTGTCAACACCGTCAAATAACAAACGAACGTATCACGAGTTATCTGAGAATGAACACGAAACTATCAAACTAAATGGTGAGCCAAATGAAGGTATTGAAAGTTCAAAGAGACCAAAACAAGAGATATCACTGGGAAGTTCACCAACTCAACAACAAGATGGTACTCAAGGTGCCAATGGATATGGGTTATCATCTGCAGGTAAAGCTCGAATAGAGGAACAGATAAAACTGCTCAAGATCCGTTCTAAACTTCCATTAGCTGAACGTGTTCGCCCAACAACGTTGGATAACTATGTTGGTCAATCTCATTTAGTTGGTAAAGGTGGTATATTAAGAGGTTTCATTGTGAGTGATCGGATTCCATCCTTGATTTTATGGGGTTATCCTGGAACAGGTAAGACAACGTTGGCTAGAATCATATCACATTCCACACATGCCAGATTTGTTGAATTGAGTGCTACTTCAAATGGTACCAAAGACTGTAAAGCGGTCTTTGAGGAGGCTAAGAATGAGTTAAGATTGACCAAACGGAAAACCATTGTATTTGTGGATGAGATTCATCGTTTCAATAAAGCTCAACAAGATATTTTTCTTCCCTATGTGGAAAGAGGTACTATTACTTTGATTGGAGCCACTACAGAGAATCCCAGCTTTCAATTAAACAGTGCTTTGTTATCCAGATGCAGAGTGTTTGTCTTAAAGAAATTGGAAATTGAAGAGATAACAACAATTATCAAGAATGCATTGGTTGAAATTAACAAAACAAGAAGACTGGTTCATAACAATCCAGTGTTGAAGTTCCTACCAGATGCTCTAGAATATTTGTGTGATATATCAGATGGTGATTCGAGATCAGGTTTAAACTTATTGGAATTGACGGATTCCCATTTTATGACCAATGATACTTTAACAAATGAGAAAAATATGATTGAAGTTTCAGCTGAGACATTGAGAAAAATTTTTAAAAGAACACATATGATTTATGATAGGGTTGGTGATGCACATTACGATACAATTTCGGCCTTTCATAAATCAATAAGAGGAAGTGATCCAGATGCAGCAATGTATTATCTAGCCCGTATGTTGAAAGGTGGTGAAAATCCACTCTACATCGCCAGAAGAATGATCAGAATAGCAAGTGAAGATGTTGGGGTATTGGATGATACATGTTTGCCATTTGCAGTTGCTGCATATCAAGCTGTTCAATTTGTTGGATTACCTGAAGCCGATTTAGCTCTGGTTCATTGTGCTGTTAAACTTGCAAGAGCACCTAAATCAGTAGAGGTTTACCGTGGTTGGAAAGAAATGAATGCAAAGTTAAATGATGAACCCAATTTCGCCAATGCTCCTATTCCATTGCATATTAGAAATGCTCCAACTAAACTCATGGATGAATTGGGATATGGTGAAGGTTACAAGTATAATCCTGATTTTAAAGATGGAAAGGTCAAGCAAGAATATTTCCCAGCTGCATTTGTGGGTACTAAGGTATTACATGGCCCTCATTTGGGTACCAAGATTGATCCTGATTTATAGCCTCGAATTATATATTGATCTATATACTTCTAATTGACTGACATTATTTATCATGTGAAAGATGTATAACAACACAATTAATTTAACATTGTCATTTTACACCTATCTATTTAGGTTAAAGAAGTTCTTTCCAAAATTAAATTATAAATCAAGGTCGAATTTCGAAACCCCGTGGCTGCCATATAAATTTTTAACTGAATCCGGTCTTGAAAAAAATTAAATAACGTATTCTTTTTTAATATTGTTTAACAGCTATAAGTTCAATCTGTATTAGATATTATAAATTTTAATATATAAACGAGTATAAATAAAAACCATGCCTTCGGCTTTCAAACGTCAATCCAGGGACCGCGTTAATTTTGGATGATCAAAACCTCTATATACCAAAACACCACCGGTATATACATGTCAATTTTAAAGTGCCAAGGGAAGCACTAGCTATGTCAGTGACCAGTTTTTTACGTAGATGGACGCCACACGTCAATGATGATTTTCAGGTGATCAACAACACTATATATATATGTCAGGACCAGTTTTTTAATTTTTTAATTTGAAAATAATTGAATTTATATCGGAAAAAACATGTAAGCCTGAAGCTTATCCATATATACAAAATTACCTTTTTAACAATATATATATGAAATAATTTAAATGGAGTATATATGCATATAAAAAATCAGAAACAAATTGTTGATATAATTTAATCAAAGTAATCTGATATATAGCAGTATAAAAAAAGATCAGCTCTAGTACTGGGTCTAGATGTATATACCAATCCAATTTTTCTATATCTATTTAGCTACATTTCTCAGATTTCTACTATAATATTATATTTTACAATTTTACATTTTTACATCAAGATTCGATTCGTTTATTTTTACACTAATTTCTACATTTTTACTATTTTTACACTTAATACGTACGTTATACTTTTCCATTTTTCCATTTCGATCTGCATGTTCACATTTTCACAATTTTTTAGTAATTTGTCGCACTTTTTTTTGTCTGTAACATCTATAGATAAAACAGTTATAGACCCAATTTTTTGTATCTTTTTTTAACCTATATAGTTCAGGGGAAACAAGTTCTCTTTAGATTATGGTCGAAAACCCATGTGATCGTACTTATAATCCCGATCTGTCGTGAGACTATGCAGTTTATAGTCTTTCGGACTTCAACAAAGACCGCCGTACAATCCAATAACGACCCCTGTGGAGATCAACTAAGGGCACTCCTTGTGTGGGCTAGCCCTTAATCACTAGACCACGTACAAGACTGGCCACTGCGTATAAAATTAAAACGAGAAAATAACGACCCGCAGTGGGAATCGAATTCGAGTCAGCTCTGAGGTTTACCACGACTAGCAGAAGTGCTATACCAACTGAACTTTTTTTTTTCACTTGCTCATGCTTGTAAGATTTTGCATGCAATCTACATATATAAACTGAAATATATTTCGATTAAAAAAATTGATTAGATCGATATATACGTGCATGTATATATGATCGCAAATTTTTAAGATAACTTTTCAAGAAAATTTATGTATAGCTTTATTTATGAGCTTTCAATAAAGAAAAAATATAAATTAATATTATTTCGAAAAGATTCGATATCAAATTTTAAAAATAGGATATCATTTAAATTATATGATAGGTATATAGATACGCTATATAGAAAAAAAAGTAGAAAATCAAATTCGCAATTATATACACCCAACGTTTGCAAAATTTAGAATTTATTTTGGGATATTAAATGTATATAAATTTCAATATGGTGCTTTTCAAAATCAATCAAGCTACTTTATAATTAATACACATGCAATAATTTCAAAATTGCTGTATTCAAATTATTAAATTCACATAATTGAATGTTAATGATTAATGACAATAATAAATTTGTTCATTGAAATCAAAAAAAAAAAATCCCAGCTTGAAATTGTGCATGCTGTGCATGTACTTTTTGAAAGTTCTAGAGCTTGCAGTCCATATCATGGAAGAAAAATTATTTGTTTATATATTCAGTTAGCAGATCTTTGTACCTGAACTAAAATCCATGTGAATTTTACTTAGCTAGGTATGGTCAGAGTGACGTATCGACCATTTATGAACCAACTTTAATCAATTAGCCCATTGAGCTTACCAAAATAGGATACAAAACGAAAAGTTAGCAGGTTTCGGTGGAGGTTCCATGAAGATCAATGAACTGATCATGAACAAAAAAATTTTCAAGTTGTTTCTATCTATCAACATGTTGCTTAGCTGCGATACATAGAAGCGCTGGATATGATAAAAAAAGGATCTCGATTTCGAGATAGCTCATGGGCTTCAAAGCTTAGAATCTCCGGTGAGTAAAGTTCTCAATTTGAAATTGCATGAGTAGGTACAACTCTAATGGTTGCCTCCGACCATTTGCAACCAATCCATTTATGATTTTGATTATCCGATATGACGTTGGATCGTATTTATGGGACGATCAGGAGTAGATGGAGCCTGGACCCATGGCGCTCTCTATATATGTAGCTCTCGATGCTATCAAAATTATATTAAATTTGGGCCCATTCAAAAAGCTGGCCCTGATCGTGGGACCGGTATAAATATGGGTTAAGGAACCATGCATCCACGCAAGGAGAAAAGTTCGAAAACAACGTACAACAACCCTAATTAATTTTTGTACACTAGTTAATCGCCGGCGGATCGAGCTGCGTTAGGCGGGAGAAATTTGAAAGAATTTGAGAGAACAAAATTTTGTAAGTGCACCGCAGGATCGATGATACTAGCCACAGTTTTTGTTGGGTGTGTGTGTGGCTGTGGCTGGTGAATTGCAATTTGCAATGTTCAAAATTCTGAAATTTTCAAAATTTTAAGTGAAATTTGAAATTTCCAGAGATTTCGATAGCTCGTTTGAACAAATTCGACGAAAATGGACACTATAGTGGAATCTCGTTCATCTGTTGATTCATCACTGTAGCTCGCTTATATCTCAACGACAACCAATTGAAAAAGTTATGGGCAATTAGAGACCCTTTACAAGGTTGTTTGATAAGATATGGTTACGTACTGCTATACCTTTAGAATAAGGTACAACTTCAAAGAGAAGAAATTTGGTATTCATGTGCAACGTTTGAACTAATTGAAGTGTTTCTTAACATGAACTTGCTTAAGTCTTTGATCACCCCTTGAAACTGAGACACCGATTTTATCTCTGAGCCCTGGGACTTGTGTTAGGTGCTTTTAAAGCTCGTTAAATCAACGCGTGTATTTATACTTGATTCAATTGCCGGTGTTCAAATTTAAGCCATGATAGCTAAATATAACCATGTTGGATGACAACTCATGAGTTCAGATAGATTGATGATGATGACGATGATATGTTGATGTTGATATGGATGTTATTTTTATTCTTGCACTGACACATATGGCGCAGCTCTACACTCCAACACAGATGACATGTGTTACATGCCCTTCAAATCCACTTATAAAAGTTAAAACAAACCCTCTCCGAAGAATCCTGATGTAAATTTGTCCAAATCGAGAAGTACCTACTACCAATTGGCATCATATTACGCGTGCTATAGAAAATCAAAAAACTTTATAACACAGAACGTTTAAAAATCTCTCGATCGATCTGTATCAAAATAAGAAAAACAAAAGACTCACAATAAAAACGTGACTTTAAGACAATAGGGGTCCTGCAAATCCAACAGGAACAAAACATGTCTGTAGTATATGTACGTTCTTACCTCAGTGACAACTTTTCATAATGAATATGATGACAAGTAAATTCAAATTGGAATTGTACGTTCGTTAGTTGTTGTATACGATCGATTAGGGTCGAAAGACTTAATTGTTAACTTTCTTGGAAAGGACGAAGTTGAGTGGAATAAGGATACGTGATCGTTACAGATATGTACAGATATGGATATTATTAAAGATAAAATGGAACTAGTATCCAGCAATTATAGGAAGTATATAGAAGAGATAACACTGAGTTTTGGTTTGTTTACGTATTTTATTTTGTTGATGATCGATGAGACGGTTTCAATTGAATTAGTGCGCACTCTGCTATATAAATCTGCCTCGAGAAAATGACGGATCAAGGAGCTGAGCTGAGCTGAGCTGGCTCTCGAGGGGTCATATCATGGTTTAATATCGTTCTATCTACGTTGATCAGTTGGGAGACTAGCTCTAGAAGCCATAATTAAATTGAAGAACAAGCTTGAAGCTCGTCTAGATGTTCGTTAGCTAGAACCGATATATGAGAAAGCCTTTAAGAAGCAAAAGCATGAGTTCGAAAGGAGTCGAAAATAGGGGAGATTATAACCACTTTGAGCATGTTATATTGATGAATTGAGCTTCTATTTGGAATAATTGTCTGAGCTTAGAATTGATCAGAGATATAACTATCTGTTGAGCTGAGCTGATCACCGGTAGTAGGGTACTCAAAGCTCATGACTCAGCTTGACGTGTAGACGTAGCAGTGAGCACATAAACAACAAGCTCTATTGAAAGAAATACCAGCCACCAGCCACAAGATATTAGAGCAGAATTAGAATTAGGTTAGCTGAATTAGTTGAGACCATTGACAGATTGACAGCTGTAGAAATGGCAAGAGCCAGAGCCATGAACCATGAACCATGAACCATGAACCATGAGCCATGAGAGCAGTTGAAATGACCAAAATGAGTTAGCTCGAGTTCCAACATGAGACATGAGACATGAGACATCAAATTGTATGTGCGGCGAAGAAATTATAAGCCACGGCCGCGAAATATCACCAGTGAGCAGTGGAATGTAAACAACTCCCTGTGTCCGCGCAGTCGCAGTGGCACTCACAGTACTCACAATATTCACAATGCACCAAATAACCAAATAACATGATCTGCAACTGCACCGCACGCACCGTACACAAACAGATCTAAATAGATCTAAACAGAGCGTGCCGCGCCTAAGCTTGGTCTGTTGCCTGTTGCCTGTTGTGGTGGTAGTTTGGAGAGTAGAGTAGAGTAGAGTAGAGAGGGAGAGAGGGAGAGAGAGAGAGAGAGAGAGAGAGAGAGAGAGAACAGTAGGTAGAGTATGCTCAACTCAACTCGCCGCCTTGCATTTGGTTGCACTCAGTTGTCCCTTCCTATTTATACCTACACCTCCCCCTTCAATTCTTTTTGCTTCAAAATCCCCCCCTCCCCCATAACACTGTCTATTTCCTCTTAAAACCATATCAACTTATCATATCAACTCACATCAATCACTCTAACCCCACTCTTTCTTTTAGTCTTGTTAACAACCAGTCATTCCTTAGTTTACCTTTTCCGTTGTCTAACATTTCTATCCCTCCAATACCAACTATTTTCAGTCACTCTTTACAAGAAACTTATAATCAACTAATTTTTTAATTTAACAAACAACAACTCCCAACTTATTTTTACAATGAAATTCTCTCAAGTTATCCTAGCAGCTGTCTTAGCTTCATCTTCCCAAGCTTTACCTGTTCCTTTATTCCACAACTTTGCAAAGAGATACGATAACTCTTCCTCATCTGCTATCGTCTCATCATCTGTCTTATCCGGATCTTCAGTTGAACTTGAAACTTCTTCTGCCACATCTGAAGATGTTATCACTTCTGATTTCACCACCAATGGTCAACATGAAACAACAACTTACACTTTGACTTCAACTTTGTTGTACACATGGACTGAGGATAATTCTGCATCTGCCTCCGAAACCTCTTCTGCCGCTGCTGAATCTTCAGCTGCTGCTGTCTCCACTTCTGCTGAAGCTGTCTCTACTACTTCTGCAGCTGCTGGTGACAACATTAAGGCTGCTTCAATCACCGCTGCTCCAGCTTCATCGGCTGCTCCAGCTACCGTTACTGTTACCGTCACTGAAGGTAACTGTGCCGCTACTGATGCTGCTTCAGCTTCTCAATCCGTTGGCGTTACCTTGTACTCAACTCAAACTCAAACCAGCACTGTCACTTTACCAGTTACCGTTACTTTCCCATTAACCGACAGCAATGGTGTCACCTTTACTACTGCTACTGCTTCTTCCGACATTACCACCACTTTATACCAGACTGTTGTTCACACCATCACAACGTCTAAGCCAAAGCCTTCTTCTGCTTCTGCCACTGCTATTGCTGCTAACAAGGCCGTCGAAACCGCTTCTTCCTCTGAGCAAGTCTCATCTTCTGCTGCCGCACCATCTTCTTCCATTGCCCCATTCTACAACTCTAACTCTACTTACAACTTCAGTTACAGTAATTCAACTTCATCTGGTACCACTTTGCCATCCTCTTTGTCCGACAGCACTGTGGAAAAGCGTTCTTTCTTGAACTGGTTGTTTTTCTAAATTAGTACTCTGAACTAAATCATTATTGGTTATAGATGATTAGTTTGCTATTTAATAGAAACGTTTCCCACCACTATCATTTTCCCCATCCTATCCGTCTCTGATTTTTTGTTTGTGTTCCAAATTTCTGTTCCTTTTTGATTTCCTCTTCTGCCCCCTCCCTTTTTTGATATTTTAGCCCCATTTGTTTTTTACTACTACTAAGTCTTCTATTCATTGTATACATCACCACCATCACTATCTTTCACTATGCTTCCACCACAAATCTCTCCGGACTTGTTTTGTCCCTCATCATTTCATCAGTTTTTGCTTTCTTAATATTGCTTTGTTTTTTCTATTAGTTCATTTTCAGTTCGATCTTTCAAAATATCCTCAGATTTCTGCGGTTTTTTTGATTTCATTATCAGCATTTATCTTCTCATAAACTGATCAATTGTTATGATGATGGGTACCTTGGGTAACAGTCTATGTTTTTTATTTAACTGTATTATCAGTCTTTCTTTTGTTAGTGTTTTTCCTTCTTCATGGACACTACAGTTTTTCTTTATATTATCCTCCTCTTAACCTTTTTTATAGTTATAATGTGCCTAGCTTACACTTTTTTACTACCTTTTACTCTTTTTACGCTATGCTTCTTCTTTTAACCTCTATCTCTTTCTGTTTTTTATATCTTTAAGCAAAATGTGTTTATAGTTTTCCTCTTACCTTATAGTATGAGCTAGAATCGTTTTTCAGTAGTCAGTTCTTTTTTTTCTTTATAATAAACGGGTGCACATTATACTTTTTTTTTCTTATAACTTGTCTCCTCCATATCGTTTCATGCCTGTATATAAATTTGATCTTGTTCTTTTATGAGTACGTATATCGTATATAAGCAGGCGATATACGATATATCGATTCAATCAAATCTACTCTTCAATATTTAGATCTACTAGTTACTAGTATTTGTATGTAGGTTATAACTAGGACAATTTTTTTCCTGATGGAATGTTGAAGATATAAAGCATGTTGAAGGGTACCTACTATAGGTACGTGTAAACAAATTCCCATTCCCATGGCACCCAAAATAAATTAAAACCACCAGGCTGGGAAGCGAGGCACCAGATCGTTAAATTTTTTAATCTGAAAAATAGCGCTGGAATTTGCAATCTTCGAATTTTCTCCCCCGGTCCCCCCCGCTGCTCTTGCAACTCGCGTGAGACGCGTTCATGAAAATAATTATAACGGTCACACTCATGCTGCAGTTATTGGGGGAATTTTGAAATTTTATCCAGTGACCGAATCTATTCCAGGTATTCCGTTTACGTGTTGGACCTGTTGGATTGATTAGTTCTACCACTATTGCCAGTTTGAGCAATTTGAAATTTATATTGATGGAGTCCACACGTATATTTTCAGTCCAATTTCTAATTCCAATTGGGTAAGTAGTAAAACCAACAACCATGGGAGTACAGTCTTAACACTATAATTACAACGATGATATTTCACTTTCTCATGTGGTTTTCAACTTTCACGTACTGCTCATGTACTGCTTATGTACTGCTCATGTGATTATGATAAAGGTGGTTATAAGGTACTTGCCGTTTTCTTCATATTGCCTGATCGGTTCTGGTTCACTTTACTTTTCACTGTAAGTCAATCTATTCATGGACCCGTCATTCACTCTTGCCTAAAATCCCAATGTTTGAAATATTCCAACAAAGTTCTATCACAATTGGAAATGGTATACTGATAATTTGATGGTTTCCTGATGGTTTCCCGATGGCAACATAACACATCATACTCGTGGGTCAGTTGAAAAAATGCAGCATTGAATTTCTTTTGTCCGATGTGTTGAGTATTCAAATTATAAAATCGATAGAAATAACTGGAGTATAACAGTAATGTCTAGACATTGCTTGAGTACTCCCAATATAGTAAGTGATATGATAATCTCTGAAACACAGTTTAACAACAGTGTATGGAATTTGGAACCAAAAGGGCTAAAACCCCGAGATCAATAAGCCCACAAACTTGTTACCATGTTCGGATTCGGGTATAGCTGGTTATAATTGATATCATGATGTGAGACTTCGAGTTTATTGAGATGCCTTATAAGCAGTTGAAGATATCGACAGTATATCAAACAATCAAATCAAAGTTTTTCAAAATAATTAGAAGTGGAATTTGGATAACTTTGTAAGGGATCAACCAAATGGAAATTTCAGTGATACTGTTCTTGGGGATAAACCGAAAAAAATGTGACTGTCTTTTGTGGTTGTTGAAATTGGAGAAAGTCGTCGATGATTCAAAGCTATAGGGAAAAAGTAAAAGAAAGGAGTAGTTGACTGAGTGCCAAATTGAATTCTTTGGATTATTCGACACGAGGGGGAAAATGTGCCTTCTTATAGGGGGAATTAGCTTGGTGATTTCAAAAAACAGGGAGCCAATAGTAGACGTAGAATGTTGACCGAATAGGCTCACTGTAACGAAGCCATCAGAAAGCACTGCTGCCAATCGTCAGCCAGTCGGCATAAATTCAATCAACGACGAGGTTAAGCCAGGCATACCAATGGACCAGAATTCAACTTGTGACTTCATCTTCTTTGCTAAGAGAGATACAAACACTACATACTCCATGCCCGCAAAACATCTATGACGAAAAGAACGTAGTACACCTTGAGTTTCGAATGTTGGGTTGAGAGAAATGAACAGTTATTTCATTGCCGGTTTCTTCGTTGAGGGAGCCCCAATTCATCGTGTTGCTTGCTGTGTTGGAACATTTTGTTCTATTGAATTATTCATGAGGATTCCAGGGAAGAGCAGGTTATATAGTGGATGGGTATAATTGGTTACAACTCATGCTGACTCTTGATCGAGATCCACCCCGGACCGAGTCTGTCAACAGAACGACACGTGCAATTCGCTTATCAAGCCGAACAAAAAAAATTGATCAAGCTCTCACCGCTGACAAACCAAATAGCCAATGACCATCATTCCATTAGTTACACAACTTGACCAGGATCCTTTAGCCAGCACATACCCCAAACAAAACAACAAAATACATCAAAAATGAGCGACAATCAACCAAAATGTCCAGTGGATCACGCAACAAGAGAAGCATGGATACAGAAAGCCAAACAAGTTAATTCATCACCCTCATATCAACAGCAAATCCGTGAACAACATCAATTACAACAACGTTTACAACAACCAACACAACAGTCAAGTTGGAAATCAACCCTTTCATCATTATTTTGGGCACCCGCAACTGAAAACGAGACGGTACCAACTGCAAGAACGATACCACAACATAATGAACAACAACAACCACATTCGGTGCAAACACAAGATGATCCAAGCGTTTGTCCCGTGGATCATGATGCCAGAGCAAAATGGATGAGTTTAGGAATGTCCAAACCTGATTTAACTCCAAAATCAAAATCAAAACCACAAACTGCAATAGTGGCACCATTAGCTGTTGAAGAATGTTCAAGTGATAAACTTGATACAAGTTCAACAACATCACAATTCAATCAACCTATATCACCAGATTCTCTTGACTTACCTGAAGACAGGGAAATCTCATCTATACCACGTACCGGATTAGGAGAAAACTGGATTTACCCATCCCAGAAACAATTCTTCAACGCTATGAAGAGAAAAGATTGGAATCCCGAAAAAGATGATATGCAAACCATTGTTCCTATTCATAATATGGTTAATGAACAAGCTTGGAGATATATTTTGATGTGGGAGCGTGGACAAGGTGGTGAAAAATGTGGTGGTGTTCAATTGACTTCATTTAAAGGTGATTCGAAAAAAATTACTCCTAGAGCTTGGTATCGTAATAAATTGTTTGGTCATGATTTACCTTTTGATCGTCATGATTGGGTCGTTGATCGCTGTGGTACTAGGATTGATTACGTTATTGATTTCTATTCCATTATTGCAACTGAAGAAGAAGCCCAAAAACTACAAAATAGTGATGGTGGTGCTAGATTTTTCTTGGATGTTCGTCCTAAGTTGAATACTTGGGAAGGTTTTAAGTTGAGAGTTGTTAGAGCTTTAAATCTTTGATTGTGTCCATTGTGTAAATTGTGTTACACTATATATTCATTCATGACTTCTTGTAAATAGTTATACCTCTTTGTGATTCATATCTTCTCTTCTTTTAGCATTGGTTGTCATTTTATTTATTCTTTTCGTTTTTATTATTTTCGGTATATCTTTGCTTGTACTCTATAACTTTCAGTTAATTTCATTTTATTTCTAGAAATTCAACAACATTCACGTTCATGTTTTCAAATAGGAAAGAAATGAATTTATGCCTTTCCTGAAATATCGTATATACAATGACATTTATTATGTACAAAAGAACAGAACATGGAATAGAATATTGAATTATTAGCAAACGCAGACATCAAAGGTAATCGAACCAGTCAAAGAAGCCATGAACCACCATCGAACGATCTTCAAGAACCTTGAAATTTGCCGTTATATCTTTATGAACCAGAATCGTAAACCATTTATTTCAACCCTCTACCCAAAGTACCACTTTGACCAACACTTTGCATACTGTTACCAACTTGAACATTAGCATCGAAATATTTGGAGACACATCTGTCAACACATAAGGATTCACTCTTGGTTAAAGAACCTTCAGAATAGTTTTTATCGAAACATTTTCTATGGCATGAATCAACCAATTGATTGAACATTGTGGTAATCATATCTAATTCAGCTTCGGCACCTTTTAATTTTTGTTCAGTTGAAACTTGTGGGGCGGAACCGCCTAGACCAAAGAAAGACATTTTTATTGTTGTCTGTGTTGTTTATATTTGAATTTGTTTGTCGTTACTATGCTTGTACCTGGAACGTACATGGTCTGGTTTGTCCCAGGCCTTTCTTTGATTGTCTTTAAAATTCATGATTGATTTTCCAACTCGCTCCACTCACACCCTCTCGGCTGGGCTAATTGGTTGAAAAATTTGAGGTCGTGTGTTTGCTAGAGTTTAGATTCGACGCGTCGAAGTATCGTCGCAATTTTTTTATTTCGATCAAACATCGATCGATCTTGATGGAGAGGTATATAATTACGTGAACCATTTATAATTTTATACCCGGATATGATCAATTTTTACCCTTTGATCTTAAAACAACGTCACAATAAATATGATAAGAGATGGATAACAGTAGTTGTACAAATGTGGTGTCATTTTTCAAGTATCGACCATTGAAAGCAGAAACAAAAGAGCTTTGAGTTGCCTATTTCTAATTCAAATTGTTGCAACTTACGGGTCAAGCTTCAACTTATATAAACCACTCGGCAATTACGAGTTTATAACCACCATGCACATGAGATGATTTGCTGTAACTTGTGGACGGCGGAGTTGAAAAATCATCTGATATTTCATGGTGCATGTAAGCAAATTCAGTGATTACATCAACTTACAATCGTATCATCGATATTTATAAAGCTTGAATTTCAAAAAACTGTTCAGATTGGCGGGTACCCTAGAGACCTTAGTTAACCTTTATAGAAATGTGTGTACAGATATTTCAGTTTATATCTTCGTATAGTCGGAGCCGACAATTTATTACTAGCCAACTAAAGCTAGTTCTTGAAAGTATAGTTAATAGCAAAAAGGTAGATTTTCCAGTATTACAGTATTACAGTATTACAGTCTTACAGAATATGTTGCTTAGTGGAATCCGATTTAACTAGATATCCAAGAATGCATGCATGTGTACGTTGTGATTGTGAAAGAGCCTGTATGGATGTTTCGAAGGGAGAGCCGAAAGATGAGGGGTAAAATGGTACAGTCAGTCACAGGACATCAAGATCGGAGACATTCATAGTCATAGGCCGGGCCGGTATAAACGACATGGATTCGGGGTAAGAATCAAGGTATCATGCCAATTTTGAGGCTGCATACTCCGAATTTCTAATTTGCCAGACACCATACATGGGCCCATATGGTGTTTGAATTCTTGGAAGCAATAGTCAATATCTTGAAACAGCTGGTGTCAGTTACTGATCGCAGAGATATAGACGTAAAAACCCTCGAGAGCTACAATTTGTACCAGTACTAGTAGAACTAGTACAGATTACCCAGTAGAGTAAAGAGCAAGGAGTGAAGAGTGAAGAGCAAAGAGGGGAATGAAGGTGAAGTGTGCAAGTTGGGGAGTGTGGGACCGGTGTAAGTGTAAGGTGTACAAATCGAGAAATGAGGGGTACAGAACGGAGAACGGAGAACGGAGAACGGAGTTGCCCTCTTCTCTTAATTGGCTCATAATATATTACACGAGCTGCACCGCACTTTGGCAGAGAACATCAGGATCACATCACTTCACACTTCACTTCACTTCAATCACCACACTACTACACAAACTTATAAATACCAACTAGTTCCCCCTCTTTCGATATCTTCCTTCTTCTATTTCACTTTAATGCTTTTCTTTTGAACACAACATACAGTTATAACAAAACACCGAATCTCCACATACAGCCATGATCAGAACAGTTACCTCTCAATCCACAAGGTGCGCTAGAGGAGCTCTTCTTTTAAACCCTGCTGCTAATATAACAAAGAGACAATTCTCTCAAGTTGATTACACTGTCTACAAAGGAAACCAAGAACATTTCGATCATCTCAACAAATTGAAAGAACACAGAGCTTACAACAGATCCAAAAACTTGAAATGGTATCTACTAACTTTTATTCTAGGTGCTTCAATCTCTTACAATTACTCAGTTCATGAAATTGTTGATAGACTGTTTACTTCTCAATTACCTCAAACTGAAACTGAGAAGTTGGTCTACTTGAAAAAATTGGAGTCTCAACTTCAAAGTTTACCAATTGTGCAATCTCTATCTGCTGACCCAAGATACAAATCATTCAGATCTTATGAATTGTTGAACCAAATTTCTACTGTTCCTACAGTTTCTCAAGATACAATCCATCAAACTTTGACTGCTCCAGGTGGTATTGCCATTGCTCCTTTGTATTTTATTAACAAGGAGAGTAAAGAAGCTGTTACTGTTGTTCACTTGGGTAAGAAGTTGAGTGGGTATCCATTCTTGGTTCATGGTGGTATGTTAGGTTTGGTTGTTGATGAAGTGTTTAAGAACAATTGTGCTTCAACCTTTGAAGTTGATCCTTCTGGTATACATACTGTTTCTTTGGAAACTAGCTATAAGTTCCCAACTTTGGCTGACAACTTTGTTGTTGTTAAGTCAAAATATGCTGACTCTAATGTTAATCACGATGAGAAGTTGGTCTCTGGTTCCATTGAAACTCCAAATGGTAGAACCTTGGTTAAGTCTGAAGCTATCTTGCAAGTTCTGCCAGGTACTTTGAGCACAAGTGAAGTTGCTACACCAGCTGTTAACAAGGCCAAGAAAGGATGGTTCTGGTTTTGAGCTTATTTAATTTGCTTGATTGACCATCAAATTATTCTATTATGATTTATGAACCACGCTTCTTTATTATCACTAGGGACTTATCGAGCTTGATCTGTACTGTGTACAGTCTATTAGCCCTTCATTTTATTTATTGGATCTTTTTTTATTACTGTTTGTACCGTTCGCTTTTTTCATTATATTTATTAAACTCTATGCTATATTCCACTATCAGAAACCCACCTCCAAATTTAAGCAAACGGTAAATATAATGGGCATCGACCGCCAACCAGTGATGCCCGCATGATAAATACCATGCTTTATAGTTTATCACGTGGATCTGAAGATTTTATCACCCAGAATCACACAATCCAATTTCTCATCATGTTCCTCAGTATGCAACACCTCATCATCTTCTCCACTAACCAATTGTTCTTTTAATCCAACACCAACTAGCAAAGGTCTTTCACCATGTACTTCAACATATCTTTTAATGAAATCATCATAGAATCCAGCACCATGTCCCATTCTATAGCAATTTGAATCGAATGCTACTCCTGGAACAAACAATAAATCCAATTTGATACGTTGTGAAAGTAAGTCATTAATCACAACAACGTCTCCATTCACACTTCCCTTTTGATCAGCAGCAGTGGCATATTTGAAATCAGGTTCTCTAATTTTGAATTTTCCTCTAGGAATCAAATTTTCAACTTCATTTAAATCATCAACTTTTAAAAACCTCAATATAGATTTCTGTTCTTGAAATCTTGGCAATTCTTCATGACCGAACTTACCTAATTTGGTGATCCTTGGTAAATAAACAGTTTTCTTCATTTGAAAACATGATTGGATTAATGGACCAGTTGGTAGTTCTCCCTGGGGCATGTTCATATACAATCCTACCGTTTTAGCTTTTTGGAATTCTGGAAATTGATGGGATTCATTAGATTGTGATAATGATGTTATAAGGTGCTGAATTTGAAGTGATTGTTGATGGAGTTGTTCTTGTGGGATTTTGGAAAGTCTAAGTTTAATCTTTTGACGAAGTTGACGTTTCAGTTGTGTTATCGTTGGCTTGTTTGACATTTCGAACTTATGGAGGAATTGAAACTTTTTGTCGTTTCTGAGATACCAATTCTTACTAAGTTTATTATGTATTGTGACTTGCGGTAGAAGTCTTTAGTGTTTGAGTTGGTTGCCCTGTACAATTACTGAAATTCATCTTGAAAATGTTTTTATGTGACTCTTCAAAATATATAAAATGAATCTTTCACTGTTTAGGCGCGCCCCGAATCCCGCATTAAGTTGTTTTGGCATGGTAAACCAGTGAATTTAGATATTTACCGTCTTCAACTCTTAATTATCTTCTACCCCAAAATCTATTAACACTGGATAGATTTATCATCAACCGAAATTATAATATGTTTCCATTTTTAATGATTTAGACATTCAAGTGAATAAGTATACTATATATAGATTTAATTAATTACAGCGCAAGCTCTAATTAACTTACCATGATCGCTGACATGCTGTAGCTAATGAGTATCTAATAGCTACAACTTTTACATTAAATACATGATCCATGCAATCGAATATATTTAGCTAGATAATATAGTACTCTAAGGATATCTATATGTTATTTAGATCATGATATAATTGATAGAGCTATATATAGCTCTGATTTAGGCCTCGTAAGTATGTATTGGGGACCCGTGGAATGCTTATAGCGGGAATTGGGAACACCTTATAAATTTTGAATTTACTGTTTCACAAAGTTAAAAATCGAATTCCCGAAAATATATGAAATTAGTTGCTTTTGAATATATAGTGGTGTCCAATCACCAGAAAAACAAGTTATACTGATAGTGTTTCTAGGAGATACCTTGATATTGTATCATTTAGATTAACCATCATCTTTAACGCGTTGGAACTTGGCGTCCGTGTGACACGATCTTCAAACTATGTGAAAGCACTGAGTTTCGCGGACCTGGTGACTGCAGGCAGCTGACAATTTGGGTAAAACTACTACTGTAACGATAAAAGGTAGCTGCTACGATCATAGGACCATGGGTTTTAATATGGCAAAAAAAAGGTTTGATTTGATTTTTTCTTTCTTTTTGTAGCATGGAAATTTAACGGTCAAAAAACACATGTGAAAGATGCCGCTTTTTGGTGTGCACAATATCAGCAAGAGCTCCACGGATGCGGACTGCTTTGTGAAAAATAAGACAACAGCAATTAGCATGCGCACGTCCTTTTCTTCTCAATGAAAGACGAGATTCTGGACTCATCGCCATCGATTATTATAACAGCGTGAAAAGCGTGAAAAGTGAGTGGGTTGCATCGCTTCTTTTATATATACGCTTTCACCCATTTCTTTTATTCTATTCAATACCAATTCCTATATATACGCACGTACTATTTATCCGTCTCACTACAAAATCATCAATTGAAACCCGTTAGTATGTGTCGAGCTACTAATTTAAATTTCAAATAAGTATCCATGATATAATAAGGATCCCATGATATAATAAGGATCCCATAGTTTGTGTTTTCACAAGGCCCAGGAGTCAGGAGTCAGGCGCGGTACCGTACGTACGTACGACTTGAGCCGGGAAATTTATTTGGAAGAAAAAAAGACCATACAGCTTATTCATGTGCAGAAGGTTTTCTTGTAAGAAGGCCAGCAGGGCGCGACGGCTTTCACTCATGGGAGGTTTTGGCTTCTTTGGCAATTGTGAATGGCGGCGGCTGGCCGTATTTTTATCAACTCGCTGTGTATGGATTGCGCCATACGTACGCGGGGATAGTTCAGCTGGCCAGCCACCAGGGGGAGAAAAGCGGGAAATTTTTTCAAGGAAGGGGGGCACCGGCTGGTCTTGCAGAAAAAACGATCGAAGTAAAAAAATCGTGTCACCAGTCAGGCCTGGTGCTGCAACAAAAACAAGGAAAAATTGATATAATTTTTGCTGTTAATGGCTGCTGTTACAGGTAATAGCTGAGAGGTATGGTGGTGGTGTTGGGGTTGTTGTGAATGGAGAGGGTGGGGTTGTTTTGGGGTTTGGGAGATGGTTGTGGTTGTTGTGGTTGTGTTAATTGTGCAACCATATCTTGTTGTAAGCAAAAAAATGCTAGCTATTGTCTGCTGCATAGAGTAAAAACGATCGAGGTAAAAAAACCGTGTGACCAGACTGCCCTGGTGCTGCCAACAAAAACGAGAAAAAAAATTGATACCATTTTTGCTGTTAATGGCTGCCGTTACAGGTCACAGCTGCTGAGAGGTAACACCGTGGAAGAGCTAGACCACAAAACGCAGGTCTCATAATATAGTTTCAAGTCCACTGCCAGTATCGGCTGTTGCATAGAGTCCCAATGTTTTCAAAGTATATGTCAAAGTCATCTAGTCCGAACATCATAAATATATCCTCTTGAGTCTTCACTATTGGCTGCTTCCTTGTTTGTTTCCCAACTTAACTTTCAACCCCATTTGTATTTGCCACAATCATATCATTTTCTTTTCCATTTTTATCCATTGTCCTATTACTCAGTCAAAACCTTATTTTCATTAACTTCAACACTCCCTTTACTTTATTCTCACTTGTTTCTTTCCTTTTCAATTGATCCGTTGATTTAAAACCGTCAATCTTTCCCACTCTGACTCAATACTCTTTTTCTTACTGAATCCAATCATTTTGCCACATTCTTTATCAGATCTTTTATTATACATAACCCAATAACAGTCTCATCATGTCTACTGTGAAAAGAACTCTTTCAGCGAGACTTCAGTCTTCGCTCTCAAAAACAAAAAAGTTTATCTCTACAAAGAGCAGCTCAAACAACAACAAAGGTTCATCTCAAGACAGTATTGATCAAGGTTCAAACTACTCCTTAGACGTGGACTCTCTGCCTAGAAAACATAGATCTTCTATTGGCAACAACAGCTGTAATGGTTCTATTCGCAACTTCGCTTCAAACTCTTCTATTCAACAGTCAAGTAGATCTAGTGGCGACTACCCAAGAACAATCGTTAATTATAAGGAACCACAAACACAAACATCAAGCCAATCACTGTCACTGTCTTTAAAGAATCCGACGAATCCAGCAGAGGTGATTCTGCTTCCTTTGAATCCTATAGATGAAAGCATCCCACCTTGTACAACTGAAGAGTTGACTCCTATTCTTCCTATTTCTTACAAAGATATGGAGATGAATGTACCTTCCCCTTTGAGCTCCCCTAAGAAGATGATACATGGTGATCAACAGTTCCAACAACAGCAACCACCATCTGCATTTTTCCAGCAACCTTTCCCTATGACCACCATGAGCTCTTCTGCTACATTCTCTTCAACAGGCGCTGGAACTACATCAACAGCTGCGACTTCTCTGAAGAGCCCAACAATGGAACAAAAAAATGGTTTCGATGTTGGACTGGTCAAGACTACATCTAATACATCTGCTGCTATTTTCCCAGGCAGTTCTACTAGACAGCGTTCACTAAGTTTTTCATCTATTTCTTGTTTCAACGGTGTTACAACCACCAGACCATCAGCTTCTTCAACCTCCGTTTCCGAGACTGAGTCTGTCTTCATAAAGGCCAACCAAATTGACCACTTTGATAAGAACACCGATGTTGTTGAAAATGACAAGCTTGCTGATCAAATGGCCTTGAACATCCTTGACCATATTTCTGAAGAACATACTGTTGATGAGTTGGCAAAGTTTAAAGAGGAGATTTCATCCCCAAAGTACAGCACTCCGTTGCGGTTCAACTGAGACTTTTCCCTTTTCTCTTCCGTCATCAAACCCAAATACAAACACACTTCCCTTTACTATACACTCCAACACATACCCCATACCACCAAATTCCCACAACCATGACTATTACCATATAATGTACACCTCATCATTGAGAACTTAGATTGCTGATGGTTGTTATTCCCATCCACTTTTCTCAGAGGATATTATATTATTCACGTGATTGCCCTGATGCATTTTCTGTTGGATTGGAACTTACTTGCATTGACTCACCAACACTGACACTGACTAAACGGTATTCATCTAGTTGGTTTTATCTGTCAATAAGGATAATATCATAAGTGTCCCTGGTCACTGGTATGTCATAAACAGTCACACACTCATACGTGTCCGATAACTGGTTTTGGTTATACATTTCTCTCCTTACAGAAGACATACACGATATGATTCGATGCTGTTATCGTTCATATACGTGTATGGCTTGCATTTGAATTTTGTACTTTTAGACTACTTCGCTACTTCACATATAGATCTTTTTTTTTCTCCCGTTTCTAACTTTTTTTACTCATTTATTTCATTGCTTTTGATACCCAAACTGTTTTTTTTCACTTTAAGTTGTTTTTGTTTGTGCATTTGTTGTCTTATTATTAGATTCATCAAAATAAATTTGATTTTCAATATAACACACGACCTCCTAATGAATTAGAGTTAGTGCACTAGTTTACTGTTTTGCGGCGAATTTGTTTTCGTAGCGAGAACGTATATCCCATCGATCGTGCAAGTAAAACATAAACAGAGCAACAGTTTACCGTGACAGCATCAAAACAAGCTCAACTCATAAACAACAACAAGTCACAATTTGCCCTGAATATATCCCATAACTTTGAGCTTTTGGAGTTTATCAAAAGATGGTATGTCAACGCATAGTCCAACATTCAACAATGTCCGAACCAGACATACTAACAAACAACACGTCCATTTGGCACACCCATCCAAATCGCCAACTTTTTCTATAGTCAACATTCACAGCGATAAATGTCAGTGAAGATGAATCAGACATTGAAGAACATACAAGAGAATTACAAATTGAGTACGCTTTCAAAGTATTTGAAAGAGCATTAAAAGCACAAAAATTGAAAGATTTTGAGAGAGCTGGAAATCAATATCAAGAATTATTTAAAATTGATGTTGTTACTGCTAAAACTCCAACATTACATCCAACTATTGAAAATTTGAAATATTTGGCTTTTAGAAATAGGGGTTTTTTCAAGTTGTCTTCATTACTTGTGGATTTTGATAAAGGTGATGATGGCCATCAGAAACAATTGAAAGATGGCAAGAGCAATAACATTGAAAACAAGAGTGACAATAACAAGAAAGATGATGATGTGATGGAGATCGATGATGAGGATAGTGATGAAGATGAAGAAGAGAAAGAAGAGATTTTTGAAAGATTGACTTCTGCTATTGATGATTTGGTCAGTGCTTTGAAACATGGTGAAGGAGATTTCAAGGTTATTCAAGTTCTATCCCAATTATTCCATCAATACAAGCTACATCGACTTGAAAGATTCAATTATGAATATGAATTGCTGAATGGATTGAATGATACAAATACAGGTGAAATTTCCCATGTTTCTAATTCTACAAATAGTGGTGGATTAGTTGAGAAGATAAGTGCAGATTTGCAACATCCTGAGAATCTTTTACCTAGTCAAATTCATTTGTTAAGTGGATATGAATCATTATTGCAATTGTTACATGATGATTGTTTGGTTTCATTTGATCAATTGGATAAGTTTCTAGTGAGAACTTCTAATCTTAACTTGAAGAAAGTCCACAATAATGCCGATATTTTGAAATTGAATAAGTTGATCAATGAAGTCGAATTTGATAGACTTAGAAGTATAGAAAATGACTTGATTGAAATTGATATTCATTATACCGATAACAAGATCAATTTAGCAGGTTTGCTATATGGTCTTAATGAAATTCTCCCCAAGGCTAAAGGTCGTGCCAAATTATATGATGCCTATTTGTTGACTGAGGTGCCCATCGATAGAATCATTATTAAGTTAATGGAGAAACCATCCGAGCAGTCCGCTGAACCTATTGTGGCCAAAGAATCATCATCATCTCAAAAGTCTGCTGAACCTATCTCTGTCAAAAAAACACCATCTGGAAAGTCTGTTGAGCCTTCCCCTGTTAAAGAAAAGGAACCTACAGAATTGAAGGATACTGAGACCAACTTCGATGAATCCATGCAAGAGACTATAGTCAAGTCTGAAGAACCTAGGGAGGAGAAAGAGACTGATGCCGACAACAATGGTAAAGAACAGGAAGATGAAATCGTCGAGATCGTCGAACCCACAAGTACAACAAAGGAAGAGACTTCTGCTGAAAAAGATAAAGATGAGAAACAAAGTTCCGAAAATCAGAAAGTTGAAGAAGACGAGGACGATGATATTGAAGTGACAGGAGCTCAAAATCGTATCATTATGTTGGATGATGACGATGATGTTGAAATGGAAAAAGTGAAACCCGAGAAAATCGAAGAGAAAGAAACTACCTTAGCACAGAGACTTATAGCCAAGAGAGCAACTAGAGCAAGAACAGATTCAATAAAAGTTGTTGAAATTGATTTCAAAGCTTTCGAAATCGAAAGAAACACTTTTTTGAATACACTCAAATCATATTTATCATTATTCAATTCCAAAGTGGAGTTCCCTAATATCCCAAGCTTGGTCACTAAAGTTTCTAAGAGTGACGATCATTTGAACTTGTTTGTTTCTATCTTGAATCAATGGAAAGTTGAATACAATGGGTCGTTTTTTGTTAAGGTGGAATCATCCAAGAAAGACAGTTCTTCGGCTTCTGGTAAAGGATCTCAAATTAATGACATATTGAGTTCTTCATCTATAGATGTTCCCTTTGAGGATAAACACCAATTAATTGATTTGGATAATGGTGCACTCTTGGAACTTGTTCGCACATTGAATTCAAAACAACTTCATATTCTGCAGGTCAGAGAACAGATTTTGCTCCATTTATTCAAGTTTGAGTTGACCACTGGTGGTTCATTACTCACAAACGGTGTTGTTGACTCTCATTGCATGAAAAGTATCGGCACTTTGATTGATTCCATTGATATACCTTTCTACAAATTGATTGAGAGAACGGTTTTCAACTATGATTCAAATAATGAAGATTTATTGAAAAGCTACAATTTGGGAATTTCTATTTTTGAGTTTTTGGTCGATAGTTTTATTGGTATGAAACAAGAACAGAAGTCCAAGAAAGGGCACAGATCGTTGGACCCTAGTAATGCTGAAATTGTTTTGCAGAATAGACTTGATAATTGGTCCAAAATCATTGAGGATATGTCCGCACTTTTTGAAGATGTCGAGGAATGCGAAGAACCATACAGCAAGCTTTGGTTAAGATATTCATGGGCATGCCTTTGGTTATCTCAAGTTCAACCAAAGTTGAAGACCGAAGAAAGCGCTTCTCAGTTGAGTGATATGTCAAGATTGGCGCAAAAATTCAAAGTTGATGTTTTGTTGGTTAACTATGAGAATATACCAAGATTGAACAAGGAAGATATCGATTTGCAAATTTCAAAGATGAAGATCTTGTCCACTTTCACATCTAGTGCCAACTCTCATGAACTATTGGAAAACATATTGTTGAAAAAGGGTGATCCCGATGAAGAGTCAGAAGGGGTTGCGACTACTATCTACCAATTTATCAATGATTCATCTAGTGATATGAAGCTTAGACTATGGGCCATTTTATTCGATCATTATGATGCAAACAAAGTGTCAGATTCTTACCAATACGGGTTCGAAGCTATTGTTAGTTTGATGGTTCACGATCTTCAGTCTTCCGATTTCAACAATTTGTCCGGATCGAAAAAAACACATGGTATATTGAAATTCTTGGGCTTTTTTGAATTATTTGCAGAGAAATTTTGTACGTTCTTTTCCAAACGTGATTGGTCGTTACCACATTCTGAAGGTGCCCAACAATGTCTCGAGAATTTGCTCTACTTGTTCAATTTCATTTACACGTTCCTTGTCGTTCAAGATTATGCCCATATCGATAACAGCAAAACACCATTGAAAGAAATTGCCCCAAAGGCTTATGGAAAGCTTGTTGATTTAACCTTGCTAAGTTTCACCTTGATCTCAGTTTATTATAACTTGTCCTTACCCAGCGCAAAACCAGAGACCATCAATGATTTTGTGAGTATCTTGCATGGTCAATTAGGTGTGCGTAAGATTTGCAACAACCGTCATGGCCACTTTTTGGATTTTATTGAAACTAAGCTATCGCAACTGAAGTGGTCTGAATCTGATAACGACTTCTTCCAATCATTGCATTGTCGTTATGGTATTAGCATTTCTTTGGAAAATTATGAAACAATTGAGCATTCTTGTGAGACAAGTGAAATGTCGCTTCGAAATGCTGTTAATATTGCTAATTATGTGATTCCATATTGCTTCCGCAAGAAGCATCCATTGTTGAGTACCCCTAGAAATGATATCAAGTCCATTTTAGATAAGGTTTATGAGGTAATTGGCGATGTTAATCAAGATGATCCGGTGATTTCTAAGAACTCGTCAGCTTTGACTGAGTATTTGGAGACTAAAATGTTGGATGTTCGTCATGTTAAGTTTGCCTTTTATGGGTTGATTGAATTGAATCTGGATCCATGCGATGTTCCTGGAATATCTGCCATAAAGTCTGGTTTGTATTTCATGCTAGGGTTAATTGCTGTGCAAATATTTAAAATTCGTAAGAGAGCAATGCAAGGCCGTTCTGTGGAGTTGGATTTTGTCATCAAGATGTTCAAAGCTGATTTGGTTTGTGGTTCTAATAGATTCGAAACATGGCTGTTGTTGGGTCAAGCGTACTCATTCTTGGTTGAAGATGATCTTATTTGGACTTCCGATAAGTTGAATAATGAAGAAAAGAGAAAGAATACTGCTGTGATCCAAAAGAAAGCTTTGCACTGTTACTTGATGGCTGCCACAATTTATGCTAAACTGTCCGATGAAAAGAAAAAGGAGATTGAGCAAGTTGTGTCTTCTTTGTGGTTATTACTCGGTAAAGAACTCTACAGTGCTTCCAAAGAACCTATGTGCAAATTGGCTTTTCAGGTGAGCCCAAATTCTCAGATCATGTTGGAAAAGATTGACAAAGTCATTGAGAAAATAGTGATCTCTAAAGCCAACCCAATCTCTGACCACACAATAAACAAAATTTTGGAGATTACATTTAGACAGGCTTGTAAGTTGAATCCAAATGATTGGTCTACACTTTTGTTGTTAGGAAAGGTCCAGAGGAAAATCAACGACCCTTCATTGATTGAACAATGCTTCAAGAATTTGATCAAATCTTGCTCCTCATCTCTAAAAGCTGGTAGTAAAGATGATCCTATCATTGAACCACATTACGGTTTGTGTGCAACCGTGTATAAGATGGTTATGGCAGATAAAGTGTCCATAAATGATGGCCTGGCCTTTTTGTTGGAAGATTCGTTGTTTTCAAATAGTGTTGTTCCATCTTCAGCTGAAACGAAAGAAGAATTTGCAAAATGTATCATCACTGCTCTTAGAAAGTGCATCAGTTTCGATAAAAAGAATTGGCAACATAAGCCAAAGTACAGAATTGCCAAAATTTATGCTGACCAATTCCATGATTATGAGACTGCTAAGAAAGAAATGTCTTCCATCATGAATTTAAAACCAACTGTTAGAGGTTTGACCACCATTTGGAAACCTGAGAATGAGAGACCAGGAAAACATTTTTACTACAACAAGGTTTACATCTCCTTTTATGTTGACTTATTGGATAAGACAGATGACGTTTTCAACTTGATTCAAACTGTACGTAAACTGAGACGTCTGGGATCAAGTATGGTGTACCAAATTAGAGCTTTTGATGACGCAGTTGCCAAGATGTGTGTCATGATCAAAAATATCGTTAAAATTGGTCCTGGATTCTTAGACAGTTGTACAACCATGTTCACATACCCTCAATTCTTAAGTTATTGTAAACAATATATTGAGTATGTCAAGAACCAAAAACAGTTTACAAATGAAGAAAAATTGGCTCTCATTTTTTTGAGTGATACAAGTGACTGCAGACGTATGGCTAATGGTTTTGCTGCTACTGGTATTGTTGATGATTGTTACCACAGTTTGTATATGACTCTCTTCATGAAATTTGTGGATAAGATTAAGTCAGAGAAGTGGGAGGATGATGAGTCCATTGAAACCAATAATCCATTTATCGTTCAACATCCCGAATCCACTACAAATACCGTGAAGACCTCAGGTACATCAACTAGAGAAAAGACCAGAGTTGCTAGAAGAGATATCACACCATATGCTGTTCAACTTTTGGGTGCCGTACATGTCTTGATTGAAAATATTAGAAAAGACCAAGCGAACAATGTTCATCTTCCATTTGTGGTTACAAAGATTAGTGGTTTAACAGTTGCCGATGCAATTTCAAAAGATCTTTCTCTGAGCCCTTCACGTAGAGGCGGTAAAACAGCTTCTTCAAGAGAGCTTACACCATTAAACCATTTCGGAAAACCTGAAAGAAAGATAGAAGTTGTCATGGAGGATGACCTGGAAGTTGATGAGATGGCAAACCTATTTGAAACCAAATCAAAGTCAAAGTTAACCAACAGTACGGCTCGTGACGATGAACAGGATGGCAAAAATGATGATGATGACGATCCAGCAACAGTCCGTGTCAAAACCGAGGAGAATGCTGATTCTGCTATTATTGAAGATGCTGAAGAAAATGTGAATAATTCTGGTGATTCTGATATTGAATCCGATGGTTCTGAGGTAAGCTCTAATGTTGATCAAGAAGAACATGAAGATGATGATGGCGATGACGGTGATGAAAGTGATGATGAGGATGATGATATCAGCAACAATGAAAATGATGGTGTGAATTCTCCTAAAGATACTGCTGATGAACCCAGCTCCAAGAAAAGGCACTCTGAGGCTCAAGGAAATGACCTATCACCACATAAGAAAGCTAAAATAGTGTCTTCCGAGAACCCAGACGAGAAAGAAAGTACCACTTCTTCTGATGATGAAAACTTTGTTGATGCTAATGAAACAATGAGACCCAAAACTGAGTATTCAAATGAAGATGATTCGATAGAAGGTTCACCAGCTGCTCAAGATATTTTAGAGTCAGAAAACAACCAACCTGCTGATTCTGATTCTGATGATGAGATGAATGATGCTGATGATAATCACGATAATAATGACAATATTGTACTAATGGATTACGAAGATGTTCAAAAGGAAGAATTGATGAATATTGAATCCGATGAATCTGAAGCTGAAACATCACGTTCAGCTGCTCCTGGAACACAGGATAGCGATGACGATGATGAAGAAGAGCCTATCACAGACGCATCAACCCCTGGTGAATTGAATCATGAAACTCATACCAAGGATCAGCTAAAGAAAGAAAATGACGATGAAGCGGAAGACAATGGAGATGATGAGGATGAAGATGGAGAGAAAGAAGATTATGAGGAAGACGATGACGACGATAGTGATAAGCATGAAGATGAGGAAATAATTGACGACGATGACGAAGATGATAATGCTGGAAAGAATCCCGCTGATTCTAATAATGCTCCTGCTTCTGATTCGAGTGACGATATTGAAGAGACCGACGGCCCATTAGATCATAAATCAAAGCAGAGTAGTGATTGGAGCAGTGATGATGGTAGCAAAGATGAGAACCCTGATAAAAGGGGAAAATCCAATAGTATGCCATCTGTTATTTTGACTGAAGATCGTGATGAAAGTGATACCGAAAATAAATCTGAAGTTGGCTCTGATGTTAATACATCCTCTGGTAATAAGCATGACGATAATTCTATTGCAAGTGATACAGTACAAAGGTCTCCCAGATCATTACGTGCCAGATCCATATCAAGATCACTTAGTATTAAATATTTAGAAAGATTGAAAGGTAACTCTTCTAGTAGTCATCGTCGTACAAGAAGCTATGCGAAAAACAAGAAGGTGGTTGAAGTGGAATCTGATGCAGATGAGGAAGACCATATTGTTGAGGTTGATTAGGCGAGTCAGTTTATATTTCTTTGTGTTGTACATAAATTTATCAAATTGTTGATATGAATTAGTAAATTTTAAAGTGTTTCGTATGTTTGATCAAATGTTTTGTATAGAAGTTATTATTGAAGTTATTATTGAAGTTATTATTGAAGTGAGCTATAGTATATACAGCGTATCGGTTCGTTATTGGTCTTTCGACGACGATGTATGTCTTCAAAGATGAAAAATAGAGCCGCTCGCTGATATTTGTAACTTCCATCAAGCGCCGCGGACCCACATAAGCGCAAACACTCAGAGACACTCTCCAGTGTGAGTGAAGAAATTCAAGAAAGCGTTCAAAATGCTGTGAGTTACTGTGACTGCGTTTTTCATACTGTCGCTCTCACTCCTCGCACCTCTTCCGGCTCGAACGTTACGCAGCCCTGGTATGCCGAGCATTGTAATGGCAGCGTTGACTGTGTAGTGAGTGTGAGGAGTGAGCAGTGACTGTGTGACTGTGTGAGTCTCCGATGCTGGCAGCTGGGTCCCCAGTACTGCCACTGTGAGCTCCCAGAGTCTCAGCATCTGATTCTATGTGCCAACCCACTGCGATTCCATCTATACTGTACCTGTAAATTTTTCCTCTACTGAAAAGTCTTTGTAGGAGCTTTCCATCAATTGCACACATAGGTCTTTCGAAAGAAGCTTAAGAAACCCCAAAGAACATATCAACATGGCTAGAGGACAGTAAGTACTGATTAAGAATACAGCCGAACTACTGATTTCTACAGCATCAAAGCTCAATTTGAATCTGATCCTCTCACAGAATTGAAAAATTGACATGCGATACAGATTTTGAAAAATTATCAAACATCATCAAAAATATCAAACAAGAACAGATGGACCCATTTTGTTCAATAAGACTGTTGATATAATCTACCATCTTGAGTCCAAACTGCATTCTCCAAAAGTTTATGGATGAACATAAAATGTACACAAATGATTTTACAACCTTGACTTCAAAGATTATATCAGGGGCTCAGATAACATAGTTACTTGTCAAAATATATCTTCAATTTTTCTTTCTGCAATTTCTCCCATTTTTGAGTGTCCAGCAGATATTCTAATTCACATTATAATCCAAGTATTTTTAAGGGACAGATTTTTAAGCTCTATTTGTCAAAGAAGAAATCGATTTTACGAATGGTGTGACACACATAGAATTATGCAATACTAACACTCTTTCATTACTATCATTTTTATTTCACTAGAAAGAAGCACCTTAAGAGATTAGCAGCTCCATCCCACTGGATGCTTGACAAGTTGGCTGGTGTCTACGCCCCAAGACCATCTGCCGGTCCACACAAATTGAGAGAATCCCTTCCATTGATTGTTTTCTTGAGAAACAGATTAAAGTATGCTTTGAATGGTAGAGAAGTCAAGGCTATCTTGATGGAAAGACACGTTAAGGTTGACGGCAAGGTTAGAACCGACTCTACTTACCCAACTGGTTTCATGGATGTCATTTCTTTGGATGCCACCAACGAAAACTTCAGATTGATCTACGATATCAAGGGTAGATTCGCTGTCCACAGAATTACCGCTGAGGAAGGTTCATACAAGTTGGCCAAGGTCAAGAAGGTTCAACTTGGTAAGAAGGGTGTTCCATACGTTGTCACACACGATGGTAGAACTATCAGATACCCAGATCCATCTATTAGAGTTAACGACACTGTTAAGATTGATTTGGAATCCGGTAAGATTACCGATTTCTTGAAGTTCGATGCTGGTAGATTAGCTATGGTTACCGGTGGTCGTAACTTGGGTAGAGTTGGTGTCATTGTTCACAGAGAAAGACATGATGGTGGTTTCGATTTGGTTCACATTAAAGATTCTTTGGAAAACACTTTCGTCACCAGATTGTCTAACGTTTTCGTTATTGGTTCTGAAGCTGGTAAGCCATATGTTTCATTGCCAAAGGGTAAGGGTATCAAGTTGACCATTGCTGAAGAGAGAGACAGAAGAAGAGCTCAAGCCGGTTTATAAATCATTTGATTGTCGCTTTTAATCCGTACATAGTATGTTTATTGAATCGTGTTTTTTCTTTTAATCCTTCTTTACTCTGTTTAACTAACTTCATCAATTAGTTTAAATTAATACACTGTTTTACATCATAAATAATATTCGTCACAACTAATTTCACGAACTTCAGTCTTGTGTGTTGTTAGAAGCATGTTAGTCCTTGAGCTATATATAGCTCATGGTATACCGGCTCTTAACTTTTAAGTCTCTTGAGTAGAGGTTTAATTAATTGGTCGATCGTACATGGCTGTTGCATATGAACATACGGGAGTTGAAAAACTAAGCAGTCAGAGACGAGCATGACTATAATGTAGTTATGTCTTGAATGAAGTTGGAACAAACTCTGGGGATTCTGATACAATTAAGCTACTTTCCACTCTATTGACCGTAAAGTATATATATAGGCCTTCGATTTTCAACGTATCATCTGAACTGAAAGAGATAAATGTCATAAAAGTTACAGATGGCCAAAGGAGGTAGCTTTTTAGGACTGCATTCATTGAAAATCGAAAAGGCTTGTCAATCGTAACATGCATTTGAAGATAACGTATCAAAATGTGTATTTACAAGAAACATATAGCAAAAATAAACAAAAAAGCACTGGTCATAACAATTTGGAAGTTAAAGAAAGGTCTATAGATTAGCAACTTGACATTATTGACGTTTCATTTTATCTCTTGAAGGGATATTCAACATCTTCATCCTTTCTCTTCCAGATTTTCTTCTTCTTCTTGTTTGGAATATACTCCACAAATATGTCTTCACAATTTTTCTTCTTAAACTGTTTGATGAATCTAGGATCCCATAACTCAGAGGCAATTCCCAAATCCTTACAACATCTCATGAGGGCATTGGATTTACAACCTTCGGTGGCCGTTGGGATACCTTTATCATTGAAAAATGTCTGCTCACCACGAGCGAGGGAGACTAATCTTCCATGAATCACCAAACCATATTCTCTCGTTAATAAACCACCTAGACCTGACTTTGATATCAATGTTTCTGATCTTGGCGCTAGACCCCAAGCACCAGCACCGAAAGCACGGTTTAAGATACGTCTGTACTTAATTTCTGGCAAATACAACAGCCCATCTGGGGTAATCTCAATGTCATTATCTGGAATTGGAGAATATAAAACTTCTTGTGCTTCCTTACTGAATGCTGCATTTCCTAACCCATGAAATGTTTCAGACCAGTTCAGAGTATTATCATTGACATTGGAAGGCGAAAAATCATTTAAAGATTTGCCGAAAAACTGAGCAATTGAACCTTGATTAGCGTTGGTTGGTTTGATATTTTCGGTATAATTGTTTGATATATTTATGGATGGATCAAGGTGAGTAGCAGATGATGTCTTGGCATTCTGCTTGGCCGTTGATGTGGTTGTATTTGTGGATCTTGTTGATGAAGATGGTTTGTTCAGGTCTTGCAGAAAAGCCTCTTGCATGGCACCAAAGTCGGACGCAAACCTTTTGTTCGACAAGAGGATTTCCTCTCTTAGTCTCAGTCTGACACCTGTTCTGATTGAGCTCAGCATCATTTGTGAAATAATCTATGAGAAAAATGTTTGATTGTGAGTTGCATATGTGATTTGGAAGGAATGTTCTGCTCCGATGTTCTGTCTTTGCACTATCTCTTCACATTGTCAAATGTTTCAAATTTTTGAAAATGCCCTGACTTAATGGCTGTGCACCAAACAAACGACTTTTTTTCTGTCGTGGCTCGTGGGTACGTTGGAATTTTGTTTTTAGCGTTGACGTGTTATTTGATCGGGGAACATCAAAACTAGACCCATTTCTGGTTTTCCATTCCAACTTGCAAGTGTACTCCTCTTCCTCCTCTTTGCAATCAATCATAATCTCCATCTCATAGGCGCTTATTTACCATCATGGCTCCTAAAGCAAAACACGCTAAGAAGCAGGCTTCCCCAGAAGTTGAAAAGAAACAATCTGAAAAATCCAATCTAGATGACATTGATGTTCTAGTGCCTTCTTCGAAAGTAACTACAAATTCAACAATTTCTCCTGAAATGGACAAATGGTATAGAGTAGCAAATTTGACTATTACTGCTCTCGCATTCCTTGTCAGATTCACTTTTGTTTGGTTCCCAAGTGAAATTGTTTTCGATGAAGTGCATTTTGGTAAGTTTGCATCCTATTATTTAGAGAGAACATATTTCTTTGATTTACATCCTCCGTTTGCCAAGCTCTTGATTGCATTAGTTGGTTACTTGGTTGGTTACGATGGAAGATTCAAGTTTGATAACATTGGTGACAGTTATATCGACAATTCCATTCCTTACATTCCATTGAGATGTTTGTCCGTCATCACTGGTACATTGACTGTTCCTTTGATGTTCTCTACTTTACAAGAATGCGGTTACTCCATTCCAACTTGTTTCTTTGGTGCTGCTATTGTTGCTTTTGATAATGCTCATGTCATTGATTCCAGATTGATTTTGTTGGATGCTACCTTGATCATTTCTGTTGCTGCTTCCATTTACTGTTACGTCAGATTTGTCAAGCAAAGACATAACCCATTCTCCTTCAACTGGTACAAGTGGTTGTTTTTGACTGGTGCTGCCTTGTCTTGTGTTATCTCCACTAAGTATGTTGGTGTTTTCACTTTCATGTGTGTCGGTACAGCTGTCATTTGGGACTTGTGGACTTTATTGGATGTTAAGAAGGGCTTGACAATTAGAATTTTCATCAAGCATTTCTATGCTAGATTCTTAGGTTTGATTGTTTACCCATTTGCACTTTATTTGTTCTGGTTCTACTTGCATTTTGCAATTTTGACTAAATCTGGTCCAGGTGATTCATTCATGAGTGCCGATTTCCAAGAAACCTTGGGTGACTCTCCTCTAGCTAGAGAAGCTAAGGAAGTTCAATATCATGATATTATCACTATCAAGCACAAAGACACTGGTTGTTTGCTTCACTCTCATCCATACAGATACCCATTACGTTATGATGATGGTAGAATTTCTTCCCAAGGTCAACAAGTTACTTGTATGCATGACTTCACTGATACCAACAACCACTGGGAGATTCTACCACCTGTTGTTGGTAGTGATTCAAAGGCTTTGGGCCGTGTTGTCAAACAAGGTGATACTTTCAGATTGAGACATGTTAACACTAATGGTTACTTGTTGACTCACGATGTTGCATCTCCTTTGTACCCAACCAACGAAGAATTCCAAGTGATTGAACCAGAAACAGGTGATGGTGCCAGATTCAATGATACTTTGTTTAGACTTGATCCATTCGACAAGCGAAAGGAATCACCACTGAAAACTAAGGCTTCCGTGGTTAAGTTTTTCCATGTTCCAACAATTGTCACCATGTGGACTCACAATGATGAATTATTACCAGACTGGGGTTTCAATCAACAAGAAGTTAACGGTAACAAGAAGGTTGGTGATGCTGACAACTACTGGACAATTGATAACATCGTTGGTTTGAAGGGTGCTCGTGCCGTTTATGTTCCAAAGCAAGTTAAAACTCTCCCATTCTTAGCCAAATGGTATGAATTACAACTCACTATGTTTGAACAAAACAACAAGTTGAGTTCTGAACATCCATATGCTTCTGAACCACAATCTTGGCCATTGACTTTGTCTGGTGTTTCTTTCTGGACTAAGAGTGAATCAAGAGAACAAATTTACTTCATTGGTAACATCTTTGGTTGGTGGTTAGAAGTGCTTTTAATTATTGCTTACTGTGCCGTTATTTTGGCTGATGTTTTAACTAGAAGAAGACAGATTTACATTTTGACCGATAAAGCTAGAGCCAGACTTTACCATAACATTAGTTTCTTCTTCTGTGGTTGGGTTACACATTACTTCCCATTCTTCTTAATGTCAAGACAAAAATTCTTGCATCACTATCTTCCAGCTCATTTATTGGCTGCTTTATTTTCTGCTTCTTTCTTAGAATTCTTGTTCACTGATAACAGAACTCCAGACACAAGTGATCCAAAGAAGAAAGATACTTCTGGTAAATTATATACATTTGCTTACCTCTCTGTCATTGTTGCTTTGTTGTCAGCTCTTATTTGGTGTTTCGTCTTCTTCTCTCCATTGACTTACGGTAATGTCTCCTTGAATATTGAAGAGATCTTGAAGAGACAATGGTTTGACATCAAGTTACACTTTGCCAAATAGATTAACTCACCAATAGAACGAAAATAAAAAACGCTCCTGATCACATGTGATCTCCTTTTGTCCAATTTGTACTTTACATACAGTTTGTTACTTTATATTACAGAATTTATCAACTTTTTCGAAACTATAGATCAATGTATTGGGCCTGCCACCTTTGGATGGGTCTCGTTTATATATCGTTTACTCTCGTTTGCATAATTACCTGTATACTACTTTCATATGACTCATGCATATACATATAATTAATGATAAAAGTCTCAGTAAATCTTAAATTTATATGCGTATAAATAATGAAGGTCGTATAAATGCTAGGGGGTCTCTATTTAAGTGGGAATGGCAGTAGTCTGTGAAGTTTACCAATAATGTTAATGTATTCTGGTTCGTTTTCAGGAGTGATGAAACCATGTCTAATAAAGAAATCAACTATGGATGCACCACTGTTATACTTGAAACGACCTTCCTTTAATCTTTGTGCAACCTCAGGGAAAGACAATAATTCAAAACCAGAAGCTTCATTATCAACAGGACGTGGAATAACACCTTCATCCATTTCGAAATCAAACACATAAGCAACTTCTGGTCGCACATAACCCCCTTCAGTAGTGAAATTGTCCTTCTTCTTTTGGTATAGATAACTAATCAGACCTGCTGATCTAGTATGCTTTTCTAAATAGTCCTTGTCGATACCAGCTTCTTCAAAACACTCCTTGTAGCAAGTTTCCCAGATACCATATGGATAACCGATACCACCACCGGCTAAAGCATCATGTTGACCAGGATAAGTTGGCTTGGTTGCTGATCTTTTGGAAACCCAAAGCTTCTTCGCACCTGTCTCTTTATCGACAACATAACCATTGACCAAAATACCGTACATGACAACACCTAATAATGGACAAAGCACACGTTCCAAATGCATATATGGTTTTCTGAATTCATCAAATATTGTTAATGGTTCATTTCTCCAGCCTTTCAAAAACTTGAATGTTCCATTTTCTTTCCATTCCTTAGCTATACTCATTAAAGCATCACTTCTGGATTCAACTGTATTTAAACTTGGGTTAAGTCTCACCGTTCTTGCAAATTGATCGGTTGTGACAACATCTGGATGCTCCGAAAGCTTTTCAACCACCAAAGGGAGAATGTAACCTAATTCATGTTTACCGTCATGGGCAATGAAAGTGTAGACTTGTGATTTGAAACTGGCATACTTTTCAACTTCATCTCTATGAGGAACACTATCTGCTCTTTCCACCAGCTGTAAGTAGGATAATTGCATGTTAGAATTTGTTAGTTATATGATGTGTTTTGAAAGAGAATTTGATAAAGAAAACCAACTCAATTAACCAGCAAGCAGAAAGGAAGAGTATATGTTTTTATAACACGTTTCGTCATGAGTAGAGGTGTGAATTTTGTGCAGAATGATAGATCGGGGCATATAAAAGCTTTTATATACTTCAAGGATGACAGCCGTTTTTTCTAGGATGGAGTTCATAGATAAAAATAAGCTGGAATGACAGTAACACCATGAGCTGAGTCGAACTGAGCTTATGATCGAATAATATGTTCTTTGATCTCCGGTTCGAAAAGCAGGAAGGAAGAACAACAACGAAGAGATATATGGGTCCAAAAAGGGTATAAATCCTGAATGATCTAAGATGCAAGGCGGACCTAGACATTCGCCGATTAGCCGCTGAAAGGTGCATATAGACATGAATTCAGGTACTTCAGCGCTTATAATAAAGGATTTCTATAGGAGCTCGCCATGTGCACATCCATTTTCTAACCCATCTTTAATCTTTCAATTAATCATAGTTACCGATTAAAGCCGGTATAAAGCTAATTTTGATCCTATATGGACGAATATTGAAGAATATTGTAATATTCAATTGTGGGATGAAATGCAAAAGGGGAGATCGATATATCGATGGTATTGTAAATTGTAAGAAGCTAGCTCCAATTTATTGACGCGCGTTTACCGCCTGAACACATGTGATGCAGTCGAAGAAACTGCAAATTGCAAGTTGTTGTTGTACGAATTGTGGTCAACATGTATGTCTAAATATGGACGTACGTGAATAGGCCTATTATATTTGATTATCCAGCAAGAGATATCACAATTGTGTGTGCATTTCAGCTATTGTTGTACACAGAATCCTCAGAATCGCCAGACAAACTTCTTCGTCAACCTTACCGTAATTCCTTGGACAATATTTCGGATACGTATATACGTGTTGTTTAATTATACAGACGTACACAGACGATACAGGCTTACAGTTCCACGCACGCTATATAACTGATTTAAGTGTAATGTTACAGATCAACCACGTTAAGAGTGGCTATAGACTTAGATGTTAAACGTCCATGTACGTTATCGATCTCAAATTCCTTTCCAAGGTCGATAAATTAATTAGTATAGTGCCAAATCAAAAATTATAAATGTCCAAATTGAAAGATTGAAATTTTGCCCAGCCATTGATTAAGATGCAAATAGGGGAGGCTAGCTGGAGCGGTTAATCAAATAAGCAGATTAAGCAAAATGTATCTCATGCCCAAACAAAACAACAGCACGACCATTCAGTTGTCATAATAGTCGAGTAAGGTGTTATAAGTAAGTACTTACATTTCATTTCAATTCAAAACGTACATGTGTGTACTGTGCCTTAACGCAACACACGCGTATACAACGTTGGAATGCACCATATTAACGACTTCTCAAATTATTAAAAGCAGTGTACAAAAGAATTAGCTTAGCTATATAGAAAATTATACGTACGTGGTATATACATTTAATGACGTTAACGTACATAAACCAACTAATCCGTCACACCAATGATAATTCATCGTTCACCTGTATGCACCAACTTAACAGGTGTAGATCCTGTTTCCTAAGCCCCCTCCGGAGCTCATATGAATACCACCGATTGAGTAAAATGACAATATACCGAACCGTATTCGTCGTGTTCGGCATCATCTGAGAGGGAAGGGTAAAAGCCTGTGAAGCTTTCCGACTATTGTGAGGAAGTCTGGTTCAGACTCTGGAGTAACAATTGAGTGTCTGATGAAGAAATCAATTATGACCCCGGCACAGTTTGGTTTGAATTCGCCATTTCTCAACCTTTGATCAACTTCGGCAATAGACATCAATTGAAAGTCTTCAGCTTCATTATCAACTGGGTGTGGGATAACGTTTTTATCCATCTTGAGGTCATACGTGTACTCAACTTCTGGCTGAATTAAGCCATCCTCGGAATCGAAATCCATTGACTTTTGATACAAGTAACTAATCATTCCAACTGACTTCAAATGTTTTTTAACGTATTCTGGTTCAAGCCCTGCCTCTTCGTAGCACTCTTTTACACAAGTCTCAAAGCATCCATGGGGATAACCTAACCCACCAGCAACCATATTGTCAAGCATTCCTGGATAAGTTGGTTTTGTTGCAGACCTTCTTGGAATCCATAACTTGATCTCACCAGTCTCTTCATCTTCAACATAACCATTGATATGACATCCATACATGACAATACCCAACAAAGGACATAGAGCTCTTTCTAGGCGCATATATGGTTTCTTTGTATTATCATAGATGGTGTATAATTCATTTCTCCAGCCTTTTAAGGTCTCAAACACGTTTTCATCTCTCCATTGAGAAGCCAAATCAGACAATGCTTTATTTCTTTCCTTTTCAGTTTTCAAGCTTGGATGTACTTGAACAGTTCTTGCAAAATCATCAACAACAACAATGTCTGGATGTTGTGCCAACTCTGTGACTATACATGGAAGTAAGTAACCCAAGGGTTGTTCCCCATCATGAGCAATGAGACGGTACACTCTTGAGCGAAAGGCGGAAAACACATCTAATTCGTGTCTGTAAGGAACAACATCGATTCGTTCAACCAACTGAAGGTAAGAATATGGCATGGTTCTGATATCTAGTGGTGTTACCGATCTCTTGTAGAAATTCAAATTTGGGATTGATGTGAAATACTGGTAGTTTAGTAAGGTCATATGAGATGAGCCAGTGAAGTCGAAAACGAACATGCTCTTAATCTCAAATCGCAGGCGGTTTTCTGGACAGCTTTTTTAAACGAAGAAAAACTTGAAAACTGCAGCTCATCACGAGTCACTGCATAGATTGACTGTAATTTGTACTGTCTAAACAACTTAACTTGACCAGGACCCGCCTCTGGATTATGAATAAACTATAATATGCCTGATTCTAAATAGGTCTGTTATATTTCATTATGCCGGATAATACACTCAAGACACTCATTAAATCATTGCAACAGGAATTTTCAGGATCCAAAACCGATAATGACCACGAAAACATTTCAGAGACATTGCTAGAAGACATCGACCATTTTTTACAACAACATAACACCTATGAATCAATAGAATCGAATCAGCTATCAAATGAATTTTACAAGATATACAAATCATATGTTTCCAAGGATTCCAACAAAGAACCACTATTTATCAAAATTTTAACAATTTTGATTTTTTCAATCTCAGATGACAATGATTTTGCATTATGGACACATAAGTATCTCAAACATGCAATCGATGCTGCTGGTTTACCCATTGAATATACTGAACCTTGTACCAAATTGGTTGAAAAAACATTATTCGATGTTCCAAAAACAGATGATAAAAAACTTCAAGATATGTTCAATCGACATTCCCTCAATATCTTCCAGCTGCTTATGGTAAATTACGCCAATGAGGATGGTAATATGAGGTCTGTGGACAGTCAAGAGTCAGAAGAGAGATTAAGATTTAGCAGATTGAGATGCCATGGGTTAATTGCCAAGTTTGCATCTGAAAGAAGTTCTGATTTTAGCAAGAAGATCAACGAACAACTAATATTATATCCATCCAACAGGCACCATACACTCCCATTACTTTTGAGAACTATAACTGCATGTGCATCAAACATTAGATCATTGGTTGACCTAAGTTTGTTTGAAACTTTGATCAACGTTGTGCTTTATGAAAAATTGTCTTTGTTGGTACACTCAAGCACAAATATCCTTTGCATTGTTATCCCACATCTTTGCAACAAGATTCAACATTACTTGCCAAAGTTATTCCAATGTTTCATAAGATTGTTGTTTTTCAATGACCACCCATCCATAACATTTGAGTCACCTGATTATAAACCATATGATCGTGAAGATAACTTTTCAGATTCTCAACTAATTGAACTGTGTTGCTCGAGATTGTCGCTTTTGCTCTTCGGATTATACCCAGTCAACTTCATTGAATTTTCCAAAGACTCAGAAGAATATTTAAAAACCCGAGGTATCACCATTCCTCGGGTGGATACTGAGTCTTTGAATCGGAAAATAGCCGGATTGTTAGAGAAGCAAAATTTCGTTTTCAACGTGGATCTCAAGAAATTTTGTAATGCTGATGATGAGTTGAATGACACCACCAGGTTGGACAACAAGAAAGTCATTTCATTCTGTCAAAACTTGTTTTCTTATGACTATTTGATTCAACCAGATGAAAAGAACATTGAAGGATTTAGCCAATTTACGAACACAAATACATACCAGCGCAGACAAAGTCCACTAACCCTTTCAAATGACACTCCTAGTTTTGTCACACCCAACTTCGATAGAAGACTAAGCACCCAGTTTTCAACTATGGATAGTAGTTCAGATAGCATATATTGTCCGCTTGATAGTCATAGTCCTTCGATGCAAGAAGAGTTATTAATAACAAGGAAACATCTTTTCACAGAACAGAATACAGGTAAAACCATCGCTCGTTCTCCTATCCCTCCTAGAAGGTTATCATTGTTAACACAGACCGATGAATCTTTTCAAACCACTGCTACTGGAACCACAGCCGTTGATGAAGCTACAGGTGTTGATTCATCATTAAAAACAGGCTCAGCTATGGATTTTTATCAAAGAGAGTTGCATATCATTAGAAACGAATTAGATTTTTCTGAGTATACCAGAGAAGCATCAATTTGGGAAATCAATAAGATTCAAAAGCAGTTGAACGAAAAAGAACAGGAAATACAAGGCTTGGAAGCACTAAAGAAAGAGAACGAAGCCCTGAAATTGGAAATTATGAAATGGGTTGGGAAAAAGGATGCATATGATAGTTCCAGTGGACCTACAGAAATGATATCTAATTTGAATTTTATCGAAGCTTCTCGTAAATTACAATTGGAGAATAACGAGTTAAAGGAGAAAGTGGGTCTACTCACAGAACAATTGGAGACAAATACTGTCAATTTGAATAAGATTAAAAGTTCGTTAAAAGGTGCAGAGATCGTCAAAACGCGGTTGGCCAATCGATTAAAATTTTTGGAGAGCGAGCATGAAAGGGATGAACATCGCCGCAGTGATGAAATCGCTGAATCAACCCCTGCAACTAATTTGCAAACCACCTCAAATGAACGGACAATTGTTTTGTTGAATCAACAGGTTGAAAGGTTACAATTGGAATCTGTCAGAACAAAAAATAAGTTGGAAAGATCATACGAAGAAAAATTGCAAGACCTTGAAAGACAATTGCAACAGTACAAAGACTCCGAATTAAGATCAAATAATTCCTTAATCAGAGCAGTGCTAGAGAACAATGAATCAAAATTGACAAGTTTACAGACAACTGTGGATCAACTTCGAGCCGCATTGAGAAATAAAGAAGACATAATTAGAGAGTTGAGCACTACCAAACCTATCAGTATTACAAGATCGACCCCACTCTTGGGTTCACCACCCAGACGAAGTTCATTTGTGATGGAAACTGGATCTCCAGAACTTCCCGGATTTAACCAGCATTATCAAGGTTATATGTCTGGTATTCCAACGGATGAACTGGTTGATTTTGGTATTTCTGATCATCATAATCATCCTCCACGTTCCACAAGTTCGATTCCTCAGTTACACAGACATATGCACCGTTCTGATTCTGATAATTATATCCCTCCTGCAAAAATTACCATCAAAGGTAGAGGAGGTATACAGAAAAAATCAAAGTTCAAGATGTGAATTGGCTTCAATGGTACTCAAATTTAAGGTTTACATTCGAATTGTTCTTTTACATTTTCTATTTTCATGTGGGTTAATACGAAATTCTAGAGCTGAAAATATATAAGCGATATAGGAGGGTTAAAATAAATTAAACGTGCAAGAATATAAAGAAAATTATAAGAAAAAATATAAACGTTGAACAAAACTAGTAAAAAAAAGCAATCGTTAGCATATGGTCCGCATGGGAGAATCTATCACGTTACGGATCAAAAACCGTAGTAAATTAACAAGCATGCGTGTGTGTATCATGAACACACATCGAAAATCAAAACTAGAAAAAATAAATGGGCTCTAACTCTAGGAGCTCCAATGGTCAATCACATATTGCTTCAACAAGTGACCAACGTTATACTCTTCAGCACAATCGTTGTAAAACAATGCACTGTTAGTCAGCTTCTTAAGCAACTCTTGATTTTCACCACAAGCAATCTTCAAAGCACAAAAGATATGAGATTCAATGAAATCATAGTAAACCAAATCTGTGAAATCAGCTGAATCAAAGGCGTTGGTACCTAAAACTGGTTCTTCATATCCTTGGATCACATTTGGGACTTGGTAAAGCTTCAACTGCTTATGTATTGTGTCATCACCATCATCACCTAAATCGTCAGATGTTGTGTAACCGTATGACAATTTGCCAGCTGCAGAAAGCAAGGAGTCGGAGATAGTTTCCAAAACGTTGAATGGACTTTGCCTCGAAGACTCAAAATCTTGTTGTCGTTCAATTGATTCTATTTTGTGATTCAAAGCCCTTTGATATGGTGATAATAATTCAGGAATGTTGGTTTCTTGACCTTCATTCTTGATGATGTAACCACCGTTATTCAATATCGGTTGAATTTGGCTAGCAATCTCAGATGGGACATTTGGGACAACTCTCCATTTATTCTTGAAAGGTGACACAGTGAACAAAGTATTCCTGGTAAAATCACCCTTGTACAAATCATATCTGATTGAGCCTGTATTAATTATAATTGCTCTTGCATTTGATTCATTTGGTTGTAACAAGTCTTGATAACCATCTAGATCACAAAGTTTTGGTTCCAATTGTGGCAAAATTGAATTTTCCAAAAATCTCATTAATGAACGGAAATCGCCATGTCTATAATCGGCAGCAGCCATGTAAAAATTGTTTGGAACAAATCCATATGATTCTGTCAATTTCAAGCTTTTACTGATGTTGTAAAGCTCCTTTGAAGCCTTTAGTCCTTTTTCGGTGTTAAAATGATGTATTGAACTTTTGTTGGAATGATGCATAAATGAATGAATGTTAAAATCGATGTATTTTCTATCAATGCTAGTATGAATAAAATCATCGTGATATTTAGCCTCGGTAAAATTTGTCAATGACAAAAACCCCACGGTTTCGCAATAGCGACCGCTTTGAAAGCCCGTGCTTAGCTCATCGACAATCGTGAAATCTCTGATGTGAGAATGTCCACCAAAGTACTGGATATAAGTATCTGGGAAGTACTCTCTTAGAACGTTGTGTAATTGATACATCTCTTCCCAGTTATGTGCAACTGGTAGATGACCTGCAATGACAACCAATTCAACTTCTTTGTGGGAAAACTCGTCTAATAAATCCAAGAACCATTTCTGCTTAATAATCTCAGAGATAGGTGTCACTCTAACTCTTCTATTTCCTCCGTGGAAATCAAACAAAAACGAAAGACTGAAGACCTTGTAATGATTTAAATCTGTCTCGAAATATCTATATTTTGAAGCACCAAAAATAGCATATTCACCATCATCTTTCAAATACTCAACATTGGTAGAGATGAATTTCTCTCCATAACGAGGAACAATTGTTTCAAATTCGAATTTGCTCACTTCTTCCACATATAGCTCATGATTACCAACAGTTATTATATCATAGTCTGCCATAGAAAAGATAGGATTGGAAAGAAAACCATTGGGCGTAGTCAAATCAGTTAGTCCATTACCGTCATGTTTATCTCCAGTATCAACTAGAAGCAAATCACCACCTTGTTCTGCTGTGAGTTGTTTCAAGTGGGTTGCAAAAGAAATAAAATCACCCCAATCAGAAGAATATTGTCTTTGGTTCAAATGGCCAAGAAACCAACCGTGGGTGTCAGTGGTATGCAAAAAATTTATATCACCTAGTCTCAAATCTCTCAACTTTTCATTGAAATTAGGGAACTTGGAATGCAGTTGTTGTTTTGTTTCAATGACAGATGTGAAAGGAAGCAGATGGGAGATGTTGAAATCTGTATCTTGCAGTATTGAATCATTTATCCCTTTCTTAGCGTCAATTGATTTCAAATCAACTATGATCAAGTAGGCAGCTACCAAAAATGTGAGAACTTGTGCTATGAGCAGCATGACCGTGATGGTTATCTTATCTTTAGTATTAAAACAGGTGAGATGTTGATGTATTCAATTGTCAGAGCAAACAGAAGGCAAAAAAACTGTTTTGACCGATTATAAGGATCAAAGTCAAGAGGAAAAAGGATAAATTTTGGTAAGAAAAAAGAGCCCGCAGGGTCAATATGGGCTTCTACAGGGTGCTGTTTCAAAAGAACAGAGATATACGACTCTATGCGAGCCATCCGATGCAACCGATTGCGGATTATGGATTGATTGATTGATTAAATCTATTAATTTATCGTGCGCGACTCATTTATAAGAGCAGTCAGTCACGGAGTATACGCTTATATATAAAAACAAGAACTGTGTGCTCATATAGTACATTAAAGATAGTAAATTCGTTGAAACCATCAATATGAAACAAACCTTCTTATTATCTGTATAATATTTAACAATGATGTTAAACAAAAACAAAACAAAAGTTTTGTTTCGGGATATTACTTATAGCTAGCTGACCACTAAACGTACACCGAGTAGGGAACTAGTGCGCCAAATTTTAAAAAATTGACACACGTCAGATTGTGAATATATATCGATCCAGTAATTGTAAAAAATTTAAAAACCAACCACTATTAGTATCAATTACTCTTATTTAACAACTTATTTTTCAATTTGTTCTCTAATCCTATTTGTATTTTTGTTAAATGATTTACCTGTGTTGAACATATATCAATATGTCAATTTTGTTCCTCCCTTAGGTATATGATAGGATATTAAAGTTGGGACAGTTGGTTTGTAGTCTTTGTGAAATTACTTCTACTGGTTATAGCAATGAAGAGCAGAAGCGGTGTTGATTCACCATGTC